>KE157540.1:69992-102985 GCA_000411055.1 Leavenworthia alabamica
TACAATTCTCATATATATATATATATAATTAATATAAAATAAATATCTAATTATCTATATAAATATATACATATATGTATATATATTGAATCGAATCGAATATTCGTATCTAAATTTTTAGTATTTGATATTTGTTTTGTTTTTAACGAATACTAATTTTTAATATTTGATTTGCATCGTAAATATCTGAATATTCGAATTTTTCGAATAAAATTGAAGCAAATACCGAACCGAAATGAATCTTATAAATATTTTGTCTACCCTTATTTATGTTATGTTTTGAAGAAAGTATTTTTTTTATGTGAACTCGAAATTAGATTCTTCTTATGTTGAGTTTTTTTTTTTTTCATTTTCTAATTTATAAATAAATGTAATTTGGACCATTGATGTTGGATATTGAGAAGACAGAAAAAGATTTTAGAGAAAAATCCCTCTATGTATTTAAAGATCACCTCCCACCACACAAACATATTAAATATTAATGTGCTATATTTTTCTTAAATAAATTAAATATGAAGGTCACTGGTAATTTCTTAGGTCACATAATTTAGTAATACTCACAAACTGTGTTTATACAAATTAGGCCTAATAAGATTACTAAACAACGTATCAATAAAGATAAACATTTTCAAATGTATATTGTTATGTAAGATTATGGTTGTCTTAATCAAGTAAAAGTAATAAATAAAACATTCGTAGAAGAAAAGTCTACCTAATTATTTTATTTGAATTTTTGTATTCTTCTGCGGGAGGTAAAAAATCAAAAGAACCGGAAATCACTGAATTATTGAATTATATTAAATTCACTTTTTTTATAAGCTATTGATCATTCAATTATTGAAGTTTGTTTTTACTTCTATTGATACCAAATACAGATAAAACCCTATATGCATAACTATTGTTAACAAAACAATCACTAGTTTGAGTCTCCTTAATCCTTGTGTAAGATGATCACGTAGAGACCAGTGAACCATAATCATGTTCTAGAAGACTGTGATTGTCTTAAGCAAACGGTTATAATCATAGAGTCTCTAGTTCTTCTCCAACCAGGTGTTTGGTCATCTTTGATACCCCACAAAATTGTTACATTTTCTAACAAAAATTAATATAATTGTGAGTGGTAAATTGTGCTTGTCGATTCAACTTTTTGACTACATAAACTTACCAAGACCAACCACACTTACTAGTATATGTTTTCCATTTTTTGGGTAGACCATTTTAACTATTGCTTTTTCACCTTTTACTTTTGTGAGTAATGAATAATATCTTCTTGTAGTAAAACAATAAAAAAGACCAATTGTTCCCATATAAATTTATCTTAAAGCCTTTTTGAAATCTTCAAAAGCCAAGTAACATAATTTTTTTACATGTATAAATTATGAATAAAACAAAGGGGTAAGTGATGCTGAAGATTGACCACCACCAATTCGTGGATGACACATTCCCTTCCATCAGCATTTTGTGCTTTCATGTCATCTTCCATATACAAATCTAAATCTAAATAATAATACATAATTCTATACACATACGTATACGTATCAATGTGAATTAACATACCTTATAATTTATATTCCTGCAACTTGTAACATTATTATCTTTACAAAGCTTAAAAAGTTATATCACATTAAAAGAATATGATTTAACTATTTAGCTCTGATCCAAAGCTAAAAGTTAATCAAATTATAAAATGCGGACAAAAGGGATAAATTCGACAGAAACTTTATACATTGGTCAAGCAAGAAATAGATAACATTAATTATATACCGACACTGTCGAGTTTCTACGGTGTACCTGAGCTCATTAGATTAAATCCTCACTTGTTTACTTGTCTCTGAATTTTGATGAAGCCCATTTGAAATAACCACAGTTTGCTTCTGGATTAGTGGAGGGTCCCTGCAAGAGAAGTGGTTATACTTTAGAGTTACCATGGTTAAAAAGACTCAAGTTTTTTTACCTCAGCTCGAGAGCAAACGTAGAATCTGCGTCCAAATGTGGGACCTGGTTTCTTTACGACCCGAGAAACACAAGCTTCTTTATGTCCTTTGCACAGAGGTATGCTGTTTTGCATTAGGTTCTGTATTCTTTGCCACTCTATTAAAGCTGTATTGTTCTTTTGTTTAGCTGAAGAATCGCTTTTATCTTGTTCCTGTGTTGAAGTAGTCTGTTTATTGTCTTCTTTGATGGAA
The DNA here is from genome assembly GCA_000411055.1 of Leavenworthia alabamica. Classification (NCBI taxonomy): domain Eukaryota; kingdom Viridiplantae; phylum Streptophyta; class Magnoliopsida; order Brassicales; family Brassicaceae; genus Leavenworthia; species Leavenworthia alabamica. Next base: position 72,179 of record KE157540.1, read on the forward strand.
ACACTCGGCTCTGTGATGCTCTCATCTTGGGAGCTTTGACTGGAGGAAACATAGGAAGAAGACGTATCCCCACCACCATTGTTTACATTTGAGTTTGTAGTGAAAAAGGACTTGAGAGAAAGCTGAGATGATTGGATTTTTCTTGCTTTATTCTTGTTTCCATTTCTAGAGATATTCTCAGCTCTTACTGATGATAAACAAACTCTATCACTACGGTTAACCGTGGAACCTCTCGATGCTACTGTGTCTACTTCTGTAATGCTACAAGTAGATTCTCTTTCAAGGGAACAAGATTTCTCAGGTGAGATCCCCGTTAAGCCACATTTTCTCAATGGTCCTGTAGAAACATCTGCACAACTTGATGAAGTATTACTTTGCATTGATGATGAACATGATATATCAATGGCTTTGGCTTCCTCATTGGCTTGCCTTTTCATTAATACCGATACTGTTAACAGTAAAAAAACGAGTGAAGAAAGATAAAACAAAAACTTAAGAATATGAACCAATCTATCACACTTGAAAATAGAGGAAAGTTTCTTCTTGTTACCAAGAGTTTGCTGGAAACCGTAAATCATGGGAAGATATCTTGAAGCTAATGGCGGCGTGTTGTGTTCAGGGATGTCTGGTAAATCATCAAAACTAGTGAATACAGGTACATGATCTGATCCCTTTAATTTTGTACCCAATCCACCTTTCCACCTGTCGTGTTCAGAAGCTGATTCACATGATACTGAAACATAAATGTATCATTCTTGATCATCTAGACTAACCTTGTTGTCATATTTTCATTCTTAAACCGCTTATACTCTGTTAATATGTCACATTCCTTGACATGGCAACCAAGAAAACAATGGCCATGTTTATCTTCGTCCTGATGCAAGCAAGATCCAGCAACTAAGATATGATCAATCCTTGACCCGTAATTAAATTGTTCTGCTCCAGAACTTGAGGACCAACATGTGAATGCATCTCTCCTGTTATAAATCCAGAAACAAACAAACAAACAAACAAACAAAAATGTTAAACATTATAGAAAAGCTAAATATGTATGGCTCTTTCAATTAACACAGAAGAGGTTATCAAAAGATTGATTACCTTTCAGGATGTTTTGATCTGAAAACATCAGAGAATGAGCCTCCATTTTCAACTAGCAGAGATCTAAACCATTTCCTGAACCTGTAATTTTATTGGCATGTAATGAGAAATTTTAATAGATATTAAAAAAGTTGAACAAAGCATACTGATTAAAGCAGAGAAAGAAAATCAGTATTTACATACTCGTTCTTTTCGAAATCAGGACCAGCTTCACATCTATCCATAAAAAAAGGAGCAATGTTGAGATCTCCAACAACAAAAACTCTTCTTCCTCGACGCAGAAGACACTCCCATCTTCTCTACAAGAAAACTAAGAAACATTGAACCCAATATCATAAGTCAAGGTACCTCATTGCTACATTCAGAAACCTGTAAACTTACTTCTAAACAATCATAGAACCGATGTTTAAAATCAATCCTCTCAGCATCATCAGCTACAGCTCGAGGTCCATAAACATTGAAAACAACTGAAAACATACACACACACAGATTTATAAAAATTGTAAAGAAGATTTCAATATAAACATCGACAAAAGAGGATTTGAGTCATACCAAAGTGGCCATGATCAGTTATAACACACCGTCCCTCTTGGTCAATCCTAAGAAGCTCATCTTTCTCATACATTTCAAGACCTTCAGCAACTGTAGACATTACATTCTTCACACCTCGTGAATTACTGTTAACAAGACCAGTGAAACCTTCTTCAGCAGTAACAGGCAAAGCAATTTCAGAGCTTGAAGATGCTGACTTTACTCTACAAAACGTAGCTACACCTGCAAATTTTCAACAACATAAAAAAACTTCCAACCATTTTCTCAAAATCTACTGAAAGAATGTAAAGCTTGAGATGCTTTACCAGAATAACCAGTACGACCTTTCTCACAAGTACGAGTGCATGAGAAAAACGATTCATACCCATCAGCTATTGCCAAATCTGCTGTTAATTCTTGCCTCCTAAGTTTCGTCTCCTAAGATTTTTCAAACACGAACCAAAACTATTAGGGATGATTCATAGACGAAACCGAAGAAAAGGATTTGAAATTTCAATGGAGATTGAAGTTACCTGGAAACAAATAATATCAGCGTCGAATGAATCGAGGAGTTTGAGAAGTGAATCAAACTGTGAAACTCGTTGTCTAAGGCCATTAACGTTGTAAGTCACTAACTTCATCCTCTTCTTCTTCCTTCCCCTGAAGAAGTTCGACAAAGATCGTTCCTTTTAGTTTTAGGTACAAAGCGAAACTAATGTGTTAAGTAATTGGACGGTTGAGATCAAAGCAATTAAAAATCGACGGTTAATATATTTAAACGCGAATTTAGTAGTCTACAACCAATCGTAGCATCTCTGAATGGTGGCGCGTGAGGAGCACAAGTTGTTGTTTTACCTCGTCAGCGTCCACCATTATCACCGGAGATTTTTATATACTCTCACGAAGAAGACGAAGACAAATCAACTTCTTTATCTCTTTATCTTTGTCGTAGTTTGGTATTGAGATTTTCACGTTACAAAATAGATCAAACAAAGAAACTAAAAACTTGCTGATTCCTCAGCTTCAATTCTTACTGATACAATACAAGTGCTCAAGGATGTAATGAACCAAGTTGATAAACTAAAAGAAACTTGTGCACAAGAAACTTCGTTTCTTTTATTCCTTGAAAGATGAGAGGTTTCAATACAAATAATCCAAAAACCCTAAAGAGTAACACCATAAGGTTAACTATTTACAAATCTAACTACTTCAAACTTAAATTCTACCCCAATAATGGTTTCTCCAAAACAAGTTAGCAGCAAGAGTTGTACACACACCAAAAAACAGTAAGTTAGAACCAAGGATGCCATGTTGGATCCATCATACATAGGTTGCGAGGCGACAAAGCTGCTTCCACCAATTCATTCACACCTCTTTGCACAGACTGTGGTAGCTCCACCGAGTTCTCATCCTGTAAAAACAACCCGGATATATTAGGTTCATCAGTTCGCAAGATGGACAGACCCCTCTTCTTGAGTTATAGTAGCATCAAAAACAAAAAACTCGGTGAAGATGTGAATGATCATCATTGTACCTCTTCAGAGAAACTCTGTGGCGCTATTTGTCTGATTCGTCCAGTGACATTGGCCACGTTTGAGTCAACTTTGTGCTTGAGCTCGGCCGAACTTAAAATAGCAATTCCTGCAACAGTGGGAATAGGCCCTCCGAGAGGTTTTCTTCCAAACCATGACAGAAGCTCATCACGGAAAAACATGGCTAATTGGTACCGAAGATGTTCTTTTTGCTGAAATATTGCAAAAGAGAAGAAGAGGTTATAGGCCAAACGATTTGAGTGCATTAATTAACTCTTTGGTAATATTTTTTATTACCTTGGAGGAGAAAACTGCTTGAGATGCGGCACACATATTTGACATGAGAGGACCATCGACACCCAAATGAGAGAACAATGCTTGTATGTTCCTTGTGAGGCGGAAAGGTACATGTTCATTGAGCTCAATCATCCCATTGGAATCATAAGATGGATGAAAATCTGTCTGGAACATTTTTCCGGTGTTTATGGCGAATAAGATCTTATTTGGGGATCTCCCACCAATTTGTAGAATGAAAGACATAAAATTGGAGACAGCTAGCTGGACAGCGAATTGCTTCTTGAAAGCCCAAAGATGACTTAAGCTCACTGATATCTTGAACATGTACTGCGACAATATACTGTCACTGACTATGTTCTTTGTGATTTCACCATAAGCTTGAAGCCGAATATCTCCAATTGCTTCTGGTGAGACTTGCCCTGAGATAGCTTGATTGAGTTTTTCCTTGAAGTAGGTAATAGGAAGATCTGACTCTCGACCATTCGTTCCACAGTGATTCTCATATACCTCAAGGAAAGTGTTGTACATGAGATCATCCTCAACCATTCGGACCTAAAACAAAAAATGTTAGCATACCATACACCTATAGAGAGATTTGCCTATTCTTATTACGGACAACCAAAAGGAGAACGAGATTCAATACGTGAAGTTTCAGGGATCTTGTAAACTGAACCGCACATAAATACTCTTCGAAATGAAACATCAACTGAATCAAGAAACTGAAAGGAAGAACTAAGCTGATTTTTTTCAAGGCACACCTGAGACCAGACAGGGATTATGATCGGAGTGTGAAGTCCTATATGGCGACTTCTCGACTCTTTATGCTTGTCGAACATTTGGTTCATCACACGGAAAAGCTGCAAGATTCGTTCATCACTCCTCGCAATAGGAGTTAATGATGTTTGAACAATAAAATGCTTTTGCGAGCCATCAGAGCCAATAAGAGTCAAACGTCTGCAGCTGCTCCCATGTCTTCGTACATTTTGTATGTCTGCCCCAATCCTATCCAACTTTACTGTATGATCAGGTGCGACTTCCTATGAAGTTAAACAAAAAGATTAGTTCACACGCAGCACAAAGAGAAAGAAAAAGAATGAAAGGACAAACTTGTATAATGTACAGCCGTTTTAGAGAATGTACACGTTGAAGGTAAATAAGCGACTAGGATAAAAATCCAATTTACCTGGTCAGCAAAGTACTGTCCTGGCATCTCCACATCAACAACATTGAAGTCACGCAGAACCTTGCTCTCGTCTTCTAATCTCAAAACAGCAGGGAACCTGTCTTCAACATTGCTCTGAAGAACGTTTTTCCATTCTTTCAACTTTTTTGTCAGATCTGCGAGTGTGACAGGAAAAAAATTACTTTCTGGATCCAGGTCACGCTCGACTTCCTGTTTGTATTCTCTCATAAATTCAACATGCTTGGTTGCAGCATCTGCAGAAAAACAAGCTCTGCATACACCCGAGAGTTCTTTCTTGAGCGGTTGGGGAACTTCAGCAGTGGTGGCAGTTGGATATTTGTAACAACGATGTAACAAAGCATTCAAAACCGCAAGAAGTCTTTCTTCTGGTAAAGTTACAAATCTCGAACCAATTTCCATGAGAAGAATCTGAGAGGGATAATATAGATCATTAGAATATCCAAGTAAAGAAGCAGGGAGAATGTAATAGAGTCAAAATCTGAATCCAAGCTACTTGTACCCGATAGTAATTTTTTTATTCTCCTTTTTTTGGATTTATCTATTCATGAAAAATTGTATGAAATTTAAAATCAGTATATTCACGAACAGAATACTACCTCAAGTTCACTGGCCAAGTTGTTATGTTTACTCCTAAGAGTTTCCATAATCTCCTTTGCAGCATCAAAAGAAGTAGCAGCAGCGATTGCCAACGAAGCACCATTCTGTATTGCTGCCTGTTGACTATTTTCATTGATAGTTGAACTTCTTTGGTTCATAGGTTGATCATTCCTTGAATGCACATTGTTTTCCGTAGTAGCACGGTCACTTTCTTGCACATGTGGGTTACAACCATCATTGGTCCAAACAGCACCACTAGTTTGAGCACCTTGATTTTCTGATGGTAAATTACCCCCACCATGACCAACACTAAGACCAGGAACACTCTGCTGCATTCTTTGAGCCAAAACCACTCTGTTAAGCTCAGATTTATTTATTGCATCACGGCGTTCCAGTAAATATGTGCGAAGCCAGTAATAGAGAGCCTGAAACAGAAAACAGTCTTATAGTCAGATGATATGACCAAAAAAAAATTCCTCAAAACACCAAGGAAATTACCTGCGGGAATACTGCAGCAATTTTTAGTAGAACCAATTTGCAATGGGGTGATTCCGTTCGCTGCAAGGAAAGCAACAACTGTGGGATCCAAGCAAGCCACACCCAGTGAGGTACTTGGTCCAAGTGTTTGTCAAATATTCTACCTACAGGCTCATTTGCTGAATCGAAACTAAGAAAATAAAGAATACGAGCCATGTGACTTCTGGAATTGGAAACTCCAAATCTTATACCCTGAAGAAAGCAACTGACAGCATATTCTAGCCAGATTTCATCTGGTGTTTCTTGGCATGCCTGCAAAACCAAAATAAAATATAATCTCTATCAGAGGAGAGGGGCATTAATAGCTCAGGAAATGAAGCAGAATCTAATCATAAGACTTACCATGTCACAGTAATTTCCCCAGCTTATCCATCCTTTGCGTAAATTCTTAAATAGGGTGATTGCGTTGGAATATGCAATATTAGCACCTTCAGTATCGTTTAGCTTCAAATGAAAATCCCCCTTTAGACGAAATATCTCTGCCTTGTCCTTCGCTAGAAAGAACTCCAAATTTGTGCTATTAACCAGATTAAGACCAGTAGCAAGTTCTCCTTTTGTTTCTAGATGAGCTTTTGCCAGCTCTTTAATTTTAACGAAGGCTTCCTGCATACACAGACGCGAACAGAGTCGATCAGACAACTTCAATATTTCAAGCTGAAACAAAACGGATTCAGGAAAAGAAAAGTTATTTTATAGGATCACAGAAAAGGATGAGGTTGCATAAATAATTTCAAATATCACAAATGTTAATGGGTGGATTTACAGCTATTGCAAGAACTAATTTAATAAACTAGGTTAAGATAAAGTTAAAAAAACAAAGCAAGAAATCAAATTAATTTGAAAACTACATGTTGTATCCAAAGATGCAACTCTTCTATAAATTCAGCAATTGAATGGACTCTGCCAAAAATTCTAATAACGTTAAAGATCTATGAGAACCGTACCTGTACTTCCATTTCTGTGTGCCCATACATGTTGTCAAGTATCTGAACGCAAACATCATAAAGCCCTTGTTTCCGAGCTATCCTAGCAAGCTTATTGACGTTCCATGCTTTTTCACGATAACCAAGGTGATGAAGTGGAGTATTTGAAGGTTTAAAGTCCTTAAATACATCAATAACAATGTTACACATTTCATTCCTCCACCGCAGCATATCATACCAGATGGTCATATTGTCCCATTCATTTGGAGTCCTAAGCCTCCAAATCTCAAGAATGTCCTTCAGAACTGCATATTGTTTTTCCTGTCCACCAACAGCAGCATTTCTTGGAACTTTACTCCCATTTACGATCTCAACATAAATTCGAGAAGACTCCTGCACCTCCACTATCTGTTGGAATTGCTGCAGTAGAGGCACCCTAGCATGAATGGACATTTCAGGTAACTGCCACCACTGTTCCAAGGCAAGATCAACGCCTTTCCCAACTATGTTTTCGGCATCTGCAACAGCATTTACATTTTTGTCATGAAGGGCAAAACAAGCTTGAACCAAACGAAGCTTGGGCGTCTCTTCCACATGTGCTTTGGATATCACATGATCCTTCAAATATGCCCAATTTGGAACCTTCCAAAGACTATCAAGCAAAATTTCATAATTCTCAGTACTTTGTCCAAAATCTACAAGGGCATCCCACTGACCAAGTTGAGTGGCACAGTGGAGCCATTGCTCCTCCCAGAGACACATTTCAGCCTTAGGTACTGTGTTATTGTAAGTGCCTTGGGTTGCCTTAACCATCGCCTGATGAAAAAGGCCCTGAGCGCGCTGCCAAAAACCATGTTGAACCATTGAAAGCCCAGCTCTCGATTCGGTAGTGATGGATCTATTTTTCCACAATCCAAATCTCCTGTCTTCTTCATTTAACAATCGATAAAGCTCAGCAAGAGACTCCACACATTTTGAGTCATTCATGGACAGCAAGACATGGGTCTCTAGCCAATTCAATGCGAGATGCCATGCATTGTACGTTTTTCCAATATATTTGACAAGCTCACTAGGCATCTTAGGTTGAGATTGGCTCAACTGAAGCCCTTCCAGAAGTGCTTGCACAACATTTGGCCTGTGTCCATGCTGCTTCTTGTGATAGTCCTTTGACAGGAGAGAAATCATAGGTTTAGCCAAAGCTACTTGATCTTCCTTGTGTAGGGTTGCCCACACAATTGGAAATACTAGCACCCACATATGATAAGCAACATTGGCATCTGTGTGAGCCAGCTCCCTTAGAGGGATAATAACATCAGACACCTATGGGGGGAAAAAGAGTACATATAACTATTCAGATCAATCCAGCTACTAAAGTGGATAAAACACCAAAGAACTGAAAATAATTAAGCAACTATTTTCGATTTAACAGGACAAAAGAAAGCACCAAAACCTACTCAGCACCTGAAGTTTGCTTGCGGCATTAAGGAATTGTGCATGCTTCATAACAATGCCATCAAACATTAAAGAAACTTCCTCAGGTCCCTCTGGCATAGTATGTGCAGGAAAAAGTGGAACTACCCTGGCAGAATTCGGTGCTAGAGTAATGGGCTTCTCTTCAATTAAGATGGCTAGGAGAAGATCAAGACCCTGTTTGAGCCAAAAAACATCACTCATAGCTTCCCAATCTTGGTTTTGAATTATGTATTGCAACCGTGCAAATAAATTTTTTTCGAGAGACTCGTGGTATAACAAAAAGAACTTCCTTCGCATATCAGGATCCCTTGCTCGTAAACCAATCATGAAATGTCTTTCCACTTTCAAAGAGATCTCTTGTCGGAATGCCAGTGGATACCTATTAATGAAACAGATGATATCATCTCTCTCACAGAAAATTTTGACAGTTCAACATAAGATTTAAAAGCAAAAACTTACTTAGCTGAATCAGCACAAAGTCCATATAAAAGCTGAAGATATGCCTTATCCCACTCTTCCAAAGCAACAGATGAGAAATGCTGCTTATTAACCTGTGAAAGCTTCTGCAGAAAAGAAATTATATCCTTCTGGGTAAGAAAAGCACCAGAGGACCCAGATGAACCTGTTTTTCCGAAATCATCCTCAGCCCACCTTTTTAACATGTCTAGTATGCAGAGAAGCACACTAGAGTGAGTACCCTTTTCTGAAAGCAAAGTGTTCAATATTTGAACCACGGGTCTTTTACAATCCGCTAAAAGCATAACCCTTTCATCAATTAGTTCCAAGACCGACTTTATATTAGATATGACTGCCCCAACATCAGCAGATTGACGAGAAGAAGTTACTGCAGAATCTGAATCTGTTCTCTGGCTCTGAAAAGGGAAAGGAAAAAACCCACAAGAGTAAGCTACAGTTGGGGTGATATGTAATGGATACCTAGTTATTAATTCGAAGAAAAAGGCAGGGAAATTTACAGGAGCTGGCAAAGGAGAGAGAAAAGTGATATATATACAAACCAAAAACATTTCAGCAAATAATATAAGGCAGAAGAGTCAGAGCCGCAAAATGATAAAAGAGAGAAAAAATATATAAATCTTAAAAGGCATAAATGAAAGTGCTGCATAGCTATTTAGAAGTATTAGATATAAAAAATAATTTGTTTAGTGAATACCATGTGAAAAATTTTTTAAGCTCAAATAAGAAAAAAGCAAGCATATGATTTTATCTCTTAGAAAAAGATAGCTATTTCTGAAGAATAACTTACTTGTCTAGGATGAGCACCCACATCCCGCGAAAGATGCTGAAGGATACGCACCAGTACACATGGATCAACAAAGTTTTTCTGTATCTCAGCCAAGGTTTTGAGGACAACAAGCACAAAGCTGATTGAACCAAGAGAAGTATCATCTCCTGAAGCTTGTGGAACAGTTACAGCATGCACATGTTTTTGTATCAGCTCACTTACTTTCTGATACAATAGCTTTATGCTAGAAGGTGTACTCGCTCTATCCTGTGGGAAGGCGATGAAGACCATCTTCAACAAAGAGCATACCGATTTACCAGCATCCAACATCTTGTATTTGAACGACAGCTCAAGAAACTGATGAATTAAAGAATCGTCAAAAGGAGGCAAAGAACAGATATTTTCCATATGTTAGGATAAAGCTTACTGCAGCAAGTATACCTGTGAGATCTGGCTGATGTTGTTCTTAATGAAAAGATGTGGCTGCTTCTCCAGAACCTTGTTCATGACATCCAAGCCCTGAAAAAGTGCTGAGGACGGATCTGACTGAGACGGTGGCATACTGCTTGGCAGCTTTTCTAAATAGTTAAACTTGACATTCACATTTGGCCAAACTTCCAAAGCTTGTGAAAGAAAATCTAAGGCTTGTTTGTACATAGTGTTGGATTCCATGTCCTTAGGCTCAATTACCAATGCCACCTGTTCAAATAAGGGAAAGGAAAAAAATTAAACTACAGTCATAATCAGAAAATATATCAAAAGAATATAGCTAGAACAATGTCATGATCAACTAACATAATTTGAAACTAGAGATGGTCAATACGGTCTAGAACTTAATCAGATCCAAAACCTAGAAAATCAACGATCCACATAATATAATTACAGAATACTATACTGCCAAAGTGTTCAAGGGAGATGGGGCTTGGAAATTTAATAACTACCATGAAAATTTAAGTAGACAGAACCAGCGAGTATAAACATGCCAAATGGTAGAAGGTGGAAGGTGGAAGGTGGAAGGTGTAAAGCCTTACTCTTATCAGAAAGTTGATGATTAATTCTGCCATAGCAGCATTTGGCTTGAATTCCTCATAAGGAAGGGTAGCAGATCCAAGAGTTTCTACGTTGGGGATTGAGGATGCACCACCAGGTGACATAACACACAATGATTGGGGACCAGGTTCAGTTTTAACTTGTCTACTTGGGTCTTCAAATATGAAAGATCCTTCTGTTGAGACCTTAGGATCTGCACCGGATGAAGGATGTAGGCTATCACTAATCTCACTGGTTGTGTCGGCATCAATAACCATTTTACTTTCATTATGTCGTTGCCTTTCCCAGCTGACAACCAATCCAGCAAGTTCGATTGCGAGCCGCCTATTTTCTGCTGTAGTGTTATGTGGTAAACCTAGACGACTTAAGGAATTCACCATCTGAGATACAAACTGTGCTCTACAGCTGTAAAACAGGTCTGAGTGTTGGACAATGAGTTGGAAGATGTGGACCAAATTTGGAATTGAGTGACCCTCCTCCACCAAAATTTTCTTTGTGTATCTTATCCAAATCGGCGTTCTTGAATCTCCAAGTGGAAGCCGTTTAGGTAAAGCAGGCATCAGAATTTCCAGGGCTTGCTTAACAAGCATCTTATTCTCCGGCTGGCATGTTCTAAGAAGCGCGACAAAAACCTACATACAGTCGGAAAAAAACATTTGTATCACTGGATGAGAAGACGAAGTATTTTAGGTATATCCTTGTTTTAATGTTTTAAATGACAATTTGCAAGGTCGTTAACAGAAAAAGAGGTAAAGATGACATACACTCATACAAGAAGGTCCAAATATTTTCCTTATTTCACTTTTCAATAGAAACAACAAGGAACAATAAAGATCACCAACATAATTAAAATGCCTACTGGTACCTGGCAACAAAAACTGAAATAGTACCTGGAGAATGACTTTGTCTGGAGCCTGGTAAGCATCCAAGAAGTGGCAAACATTGACGAATGCCCACTGCTTACTGGCACTATCTTCCCGTTTGAGATTATTCCATCCGAACTTGATGAGCTGTTTTCTATGATGAACCAGATCACTCTGAAGATATTTCAGAAGCAAAGTAGCTAACTGCAAAAGTTCGATCCTCAAAGGTTCGTCATATTCAGCAGAAACCTATAAAATTCGAGATGAAATATAAATCAGAACAAGTACAATAAGTCCATGTCAAAAAACAACTTGAAAATTATACAATAATCTTCCACAATAATTTTTGTATTACCAAAAATATAAGTTGTGTAAGGGAGAAAAAACCAACCTCTTCAGGTGGATCAAGAAGCCTCTCAACAATGGTCTTGACTATATTAGGGTCAATAACTTCCCAAGTTTGTCCGTTTCTGAAGGCATGGGCAAGCGTTGGAAGAATGAGCATTTGCATTACCTGAACTAGATGATCATGACCGAGTTGTTTTGACTGGAAAAGGTTAAGAAAATGCAAAATAATTGTTTTTTTCATGTTGGGTGGATATTCTTCTGCAACCTGATGAAAGGACCCAGTTATTATACTAGAGCTGCAAATATGAGAATCAAGTATGAAGTTTGAGAAAGATACCCCAATAATGTAAAACTCCCTCAAAAATGTGTAGTCAATCCGACTATGGAACAAGAAAATAGATAGAACATCGAAAAGAATGTTCACTTCAGATTTTTCATGTAGCAGATAGTTGAGGAAGCACTTGACTAGCCATTTGCTCTCTTTTACCTGAAAGATTGAGAAGATAAAAGATTTGAGATGTCCAACTTTTATAAATACATATAATACATTGTACGAGGATTACTAACAGCACTTAAATCAAAATGCATATTTTTGAAAGAGAAATCTAATTTCTACAATAATTCAAGTAACAGGGAACTCAAGCAGCCTAAAAACAAGATTCTGCAGAAACAACTCACGAGGGCCCCAACATAGAAGACCATAAAGACAGCAGATAAACGAAAAACCTAGCCTAAAATTTAAAACACAATTTATATTTCATAGTGCTACAATTACAGCAGGTGAATTCACGGTTGAGAGGTGGTTACTAATGCCCGTGTCAGTTTTACATAAAGAACCATTAAAAGTATGCATTTAATTTCAGTTCGAAACACAACGCTAAAGCAAAAATTATGAAGTTTACGAATAGATGAAACTACCTGAACTAAATTTAACTCTTGCTCATTCTGCAAACGAGATATCCTTGCATGTGATTTCCAAAGTAGAACCAAGACATCAAAAATAGCACGGTTACTCTGCAGCCAGCTGGGTATCAGTTTCACCAATGTTTTGATAAGATAGAGACCCTGAAAATACGCATCTGTTGCTACATTGGAATTAGTTGACAACATGTTCCAACTTTCCGATTGCATAAAGATTGGCTTTTCATCTCTAGATGATGCAGCTGGTGAAGTTAAAGCTGCAACACTTAGTATGGCATTAGATTTTGGTAAAATTTCAGGAAAGACATATGAAAGTATCTTATGTGGAGATTTTGCAAGTTCTTCCCTTAATAGTTGGCCAGCATCTGACCGAATTACATACATAAACCTGAGATTATATGGAAAAGATGGAAACAAACAACTTAATACGCATTGTGAAGCAAAAAAAACTTTCAATTTAATGTTTTTCTTACCTTCGGAAATATTTTGGTTCACTTAATCTGGAAAGAAAATAATCAACAGCTAAAGTTGCATATCGATTCAAGAACTTGGTAAGCGGGAGACGGTATGGGCTGTTAATCTCACTGTACGCTTGTCCTGGAGGAAGAGCTGCTTCTAAGTCGATAGTTAATGTTACAAGCTCGTGTAAAAATTTTGATGCAGAAAGTGGAAGTAGGTGGAAGAGCTCGATAATAGCTGCCACAGACAAAAAAAAAATTTGTTTACTTATAATCACATGACCAGAAATCTATTTTAAAAATTTCCAAGAAACTGATTACCAGCTGCAATTTTTGGCTCTTCACCAGCTTTCCAGGATTTCTGGGACTGTGCAAGTTTTTCTGGCTCTAACCATTTTTTTAGGTGCTCCAGCAACTTACCTCCTAATGTCAAATTAAACCAATTTGACAGAAGTTCAAGAAGACGTGCCAGACCTTGCAGTAAAGGCATATTGAGATTCTTTGTGTGTGCCAGATTAACTAGTATAGGTCTGAGGCTACTCTGAAGAAGTTCTTTCGGCATTCGTTGTTGATTGATAACCTAAAGCAGAACACAGAGTTTCAGAGGATAACAAAAAGGTATATAAAATAGCATCGATTATCCCAGAACGAAAACGCTATTAAGTATTACTCCATGACTATCTCCCCAGCCCTCAGATTTTATGTGCACGCACGAATTGGAAATCAAAGATAGATAACTAGGAACCTGTCTTAAACTCTCCTTGGCAACGGTCACAATTTCTGGTGCTCGACAGGTTAAAGACTTAAAAAACATGGAAATTATATTTGCACGTAGTTCATTGAAACTTTGAGATCGAAAGTCACCCCATGCCATAGTTGTGGATAGAATCTCAATGCAAGCTGCTTGAAGTTTGTTTAACGACGTAAGGACTTTAGGACTCATCAACTTCACAGCCCATACAGCTTCATCAGCCTCAGCTATTTGTAACACTTCTTGCAAGAAGTTAACTAACTCTGGGGTCATTTTTAGAAGGGGGGGCCTCAGTGCTAAACAAAAATTCAGAGCTGTCACGGTTCCAACCTATAAGGCATATTAAAGAAGGGTCAAAATAAGTCGGGAAAGGATTTTGCAACAACCAAAAATAGCAGAAGAAGGCACACCTGTTGATCAATTGTCTTTGATCGAAGTGGACGCATTATAAGTGGCTGCAGCAAAGGTTGGCATAAAGGCTCAAGTAGTTCAGATACCTCACTACCAGTTCGGCTAGCCAAAAATGCAAGACAGTTCTGAACATTTTTTCTCACTGTGATAGACGTGTTTGGATTGAACAATTCAGTAGCAAGATATTCTACAACACCTTGAAAGCTTTGTATGCGGGCGTCACTGTTTGCTTCGTCAACATTATTAACAACTCTTAGAATCTGCATAAGAACCTGACTTGTCTCTTCTTGCTCTTTGCAAGCATAAACAGGAAGCCTCTTTTGAACATAGAGCAGCCCACGCACAATTCTTACTTGGAAAAGGCATAATGTTTCAACATTCACTTTGCCTATCAGCGCTCCTAACCCCATTACTCCTCCCATTTGCGCTTGCCATGTGCTCCCATAGCAGCAATGCAACAACCGAGGTAAAAGTAGTTCAAACACTGGTACATGCACACATGGATGGGGTGGATATACCGGATTTGTAAGAGGAACGGAGACAATAATAGAGGCACTGTGACCACCCCTAGCCACAAGCCCATCAGCATGTTTATCACGAGCAAGGAACAGCAGAGTTTCAGAAAATACGTTTAACGCAGTCAGAGCAGCTTTGGCATGGAGCCTGTTTTCATCTGCAAGCACATCAACAATTGCATCCAAAAATATCAAAGGATCCAGATAGTTTAAGTTAGTAGACCAACTACTTTTGGGCCTGGAACTTTCTGAAATCACAGAATCCCCAAGTGCACTAACACTAGTTGAAGCATACGATGAGGTATAGTCCCCATGCAAAATAATTGCAAAATGCCGACATATGTTTACAACAAAGTCATCATCAGAGTCACTGAGATCCGAATCAGAACTGGCAGCAATTATAGTGATCAATAGCGTCTTGAAGATTGACTTCTCAGCTAATAACTGTGTCTTTGTTTTAAGCCCTAAGTCATCCTGCAGCAGCAAAAATATCTTCTTAATAAAAAGAATCCTTTTGCATCCTATTACACCAAGTAACATAGATAATGTAAGGAGAAAAATAGGTCACTCACGAGAAATGACATGAAACAGACATAGCTTTTGGTTCAGAATGAAAAACGAAAGACAAATACAAATATAAACATGACTCATGTCAATGTGGTTCAAATTCAATCAATACCTCCTCTTCAAACCCTCTTTTCTCTTCACCACAGAGTGATGTCAGTAAGCTAATTTATGAAGCATTATGAACAATGGAGATAACTTAATGGACAGCAAACATCAGCCAACAAAGTAGCAACTTAAATATTTGACCAAAAAGTTAGAGAGTAAAACTATAAGTCTATAAGGGATTAAGATCATAAATTACCAAAAACCAACCTTTATTCCTAGTGATTCACTCCTGCGCCTAGAAAAATCAAGAGAGGAATGTAACAAAGTAGATAATTGCTTGGGCATCTGACCCTCATCAGTGACACATCCAGGCAAATTAAGCTGAGACAACAAGCAAACACGGAGGAATTTCAGAGCTTGCTTTTTGTAGTAAATCTCCATAGTGAGATTTTTCTGAATAACAGCTGCTACAGCAAGATTAATGAATTTGTCCATTGGCACAAGAAATGGAGTGGCTGGCTCAAACGTCAGAACTAAGCGAAGCCCATGCTCTGGATTATCTTTGCATTCAAGAGTAAGTGGCTCTTTTAGAAATCGGCGGTTGCGACCACCCAATTTTCCCACGATTTGTAAAGCTTTTCCACCCCAAGGATATGGCACCGGCTTCAAGTGAGACCATAATGCTAAGATCACTTCAGGCATTACATTTGCCATACTTGGCTCCAAAAAGTCAGGATTCATACTGTCCACCCAGTATTCAAGGGTGCGTAACCCCAAGCTCACAAGTTCATCACTTCCTCTCAAACAGGATACAAGAGGCCTCATGAGGCGANGACCATAATGCTAAGATCACTTCAGGCATTACATTTGCCATACTTGGCTCCAAAAAGTCAGGATTCATACTGTCCACCCAGTATTCAAGGGTGCGTAACCCCAAGCTCACAAGTTCATCACTTCCTCTCAAACAGGATACAAGAGGCCTCATGAGGCGAGGAAGGTACGACAATAAGGAGCTTAAGCGTGAAGGAATTGTCAAAGAAAGCTCCAACAAAATATCTCCCATGTCTTCCCCGGCTGGGCCCTCGAGCATAGTCAGAAGCATATTAAGACAAGGTAGCAGCATGGGGACTAAATCTCTAAGTAGCAGTTCGAATTTACATCCAGCAAGTCCTCTGAAAATAGTTTGGAGCAATTGCATATAACCAAGAGGCCTTTCAACTTTCGTAGCATTCTTGATGCAGAAATCCATAATAACAGGCACTTGAGGTTGCAATACTCGTTCAAAATCAGATGATCCTTTGGAAACAGCACCAAAGAGGCAGCGGAACAGATGTAGAACTAATTTAGCTGCAGCTGAATTTGGATTCTTCAGAACATCGAGTTTGCTGCTTACTAGGAAATTAATCAGAACATCTGCAAATGGCTTATATACTTTGGGAGCTTGCAGAAGAGTGGCAAATATTTGTACCAGTTGAGTATTGTCAATCATGCACTCAAAAAGTTCAGGTATACATATAGAGAACATATCCATTAGATCTCGAGATTCCATAATAACCAAAATTTGGGAGAAAAGATGTATTATTTCCTTCTCCTCATCCTCCTCTTTGAAGAGAGCTAAACAATGGACACCATTCTTTAAAACACCCGAGGCTTTCCACACCTGCTTGAAGGTAGAGATTACTAGAGATTTATCAGTCATACGCTATTAATGCCTACACTAAAAAATCTCATATGCGATACCTCATCTTCTCTCATTCCTTTAAAAAACTGAGTAGCAGATGATTGTGAAGCAAGAGCTTGTGGGTGCATTGCCTGAGGTCTTGGCACATGTGCATGGGTTATACTCCATATGATTGTCTTCATGCCTGAAAAATGAAAAATCAAGAAAGTGCTTCACATATTAAAACATAATCAATATGTATAAATGATCCACAAAGATGAAACGTCAGTATGGCCAAGATTCAATACCCATCACCAGTGTCTTAATCAGATTCTTACAATCATTCACTTCTTTGGAATGCTCAGCAGGAACCTGCAAATTAAGAACTGCCTGCAACCAGCATGGTCTAGTAAAAAAAAATCCCAGAGGATCTATACGTGAATCCAAAGTAAATATAAATAATTATCGATACAGATAATAATGCTTCAGTGAAATAATTAGCATGGTTTAAATATATATTTCTTCCTAAATTATGATCCAATTTAGAAAGGAAGGTAGACTCTGTTTAAAATAATAAACAAACATTAATGAACGCTATGGAACTCGCAATTTTAAATATAACAGTTGAACACGATCTGACATTGGCTGATAATTTGGCTACTTAATAAGACGAAACATCCATCAAAGATAATATAAAATTACCTGGACAGGAAGCTCAAGCTTCATCCTTAAAGTGATATGATCCTTTCCGTTACCCTCCTCTAAAAGCTATGAAGCAGAAAGCAAGACAAGTAACACATGAATGAAATAAAAGAGTTGACAAACAGGATGGATAAAAGTTGAAGATTTCTTAAACAAAACATAGCACTGTTACAGCTAAGAAAATATATAAAGTCGAATATCAAGCAAAACCTATACAAACAGTCAAACACAATAACAACAAAGCCAAAAAGCTGAAACAGTATGGGAACTTCAAAAGCAACCAGAATTACCTGAGGAATAGTACGCTTGAAGGTATTAAATTTTCCAACAAAGGCATCCAGAATACGTCCCTGTAAACAGATGATGAATAAATTAAGTCAATGATTAGAGGAGACAACCTATTCTAATATAATCTCTCAGAGGTAAAGTCATACCAACAAAATCCGCACTTTATCCATTGACTCCTGATCAACACCTTTCTCAAATATTGGTTCTACCTGAGCACAATGTATTAAGTTTTACCAAAATCACGATTCAAACATAATGGACAGATTATGCCACAAAAACGCTAAGTAAATATGAAATTTAAATAAGGCAAACAAGACGAAATATATAGCTTTACCAGATTTAACATCAGTCGTGCACAAGTTGTATGGAAATTAAGAGAGAGGGTCGAGTCATGCATGTTCCTTGAAAATAAGTAAATAATCCGCGATAACTGCCACAATTTGTTTCAGTCAAACGAGAAAGGGAAGCCTGATAATGGCATGAACGATTGATCAGTAAGTTTTATTCCTAAGATTATTTGTTTATTGGAATCTTTATCCGTCAGAATATATTGCAGGCATCAGACTTCATGTTTAGAAGCAAGAACTAATATATTTCCTAAGCATGAACACTTTCTGATCACAATTGACAAGACAGTAAGGATGAGGATCTTCTTAATACCCAATAACCCAACCACATTATCCAGAATTAAAACGCTCTCAACGAGGAAGAGCTGCTCTACAAAGAAGAGAACTAACAAATAAAAAAACACCAAACCGAAATCACAACTAGACACATGGCACAGACACAACAGGAGCACCTGAGATAGGGATAGATCTGCTCGAACATGGTGGACTAGCTCGGCAAGTATGCTGTACGCCAGAGGTCTCAAAGACTCAAAGCATGCTCGCCCCGTTCCAACTAGAACCCTGACACAGAAAAAACAGCACATAAATGACAAAACTCATTATTTGTTAATAGATATGAATTATACAGAACAGTCAAATAAAACAGCATCCTGACAGGTATGAAAGTTTTAGAACACAGAAAGGAAAAAAGCACATTATACCTTTCTTCTAAAAGAGTGTTTAGAAGAGGAAATAACTCGCTCTTGAAATCCGTCCCAAGTACATGCTTCACTGAGACTAAAAGTTCCTGCATTTCATAGACCAAAACTAAATCTTTCACTGCAAACCCATGACATCACAAGGTGAAAACATACCAACGAAAAAGGAACAAACAGTTCTCCACCTTTCTGAAAGATGCAGAATCCGAACAGGTGGCAAGCAAATTTACAATGCTCTTGCATATGCTTTCTTCATGTGGCCTGATATATTCAGCACAACTCTTTAACAAATAAGTAAAAAAAGAAACCGTCTGCAAATAAACACAAGAAAAAAAAAACACTAGAAGTCAATATACCATGACATGGTCCCTTAAAAACAAAGTAAGTCAGGTGAAACAACAAGGCAATGTATGCAGTAATGAAATCTTTCTTTCACCGTCCAAATAAGTTATGGTTTCCGTCCTGATAGAGAATCACTTTCTCACCTTAACCTGAGCAGCCTTGAGATCGATGAACAGAGGCTTCATATGTGAAGGAACTTTCTCAGGTCCAGGAATAGATATAGCAGCAACCATCAGGGGCAACAAATTAGGAATATTGATCTGAACAAGTCTACTATACAACTGAAAAATAAATATAACGACGAGGGGGCACTCTGTGACTATTTTGAATGAACGAGTACTGGGGTTAATCTGCTCATTTCTGAAATGTGTAGTAAGGGACAGCGACTGATCAGATGAGGGTGTAGATATTTCCATAAGTTTCCCTCCTTCCATTTTGACATTGTCGAAAAAATGGCTGACAGTCAATCTGAAGTTGTTGTATATTTTACAGACAAAGTCCAAGAATGATTGAACCTCATTTTGTAAAGTCGGCCTAAAGTTCCTAAGAAGGTCCAAGATAATCTGAATGCATATTAACCCATTACATTCATTATCTGTAGTAAGCACCTGCATTGCAACTTTCAAGAGGTCTTGAACAAAGGGACGAAGAACCTCACTATGTGGTAGACGATTGAGTATATCAACCACAATGCTGCGTAATTTGTTCTCAAGGTTATCAGTGAATTGAGGCTTTGTAATCTGAAGAAGAATCACTGAAAAAGCTTGGAAGTAACATTTTAGAAAATGAAAGTACTCAGGCGTATGAGTTATATCTAGACTGCCCCTGACTTCCATTACCATCACAAGCCTAGTTTGAATAGCTGCAGATTCCATTAAGTATCATTTTAATATTTTTATCTTAATATAAAATTTAACATGAACTTAGTCAAATGGTCAACCAAAATTTCCTCAAAATCAATTAAAAATCAGAGTTATAATTTATTTATTTTTGCAAAATCCAAAATCAAAACTTCTTTTCAATTTTTCTCAGTGAACAAACATCTCAACCAGAATGAAAAGAGCAAGAGCAAGAGAGAGAGAGAGAGAGAGAGAGAGGGTATTTACGTAGGTCAGGCTCAACGAGACGACGAGAGTGTTGCTCAAAATTCTGAATAGGACTCATAGTTAAACCAAAACCCAGACAAGCGAAACTGGGTTCCGGTATCAGTACGTTTCCTCCTCTTCCTTGTTTCAAACGCCCAAACTGCGACGATCAGTAACGCCAAGCGCCCAAAGGTGGTTGGTGATCGACTAAGTCAGAACTAACAAAGGGTTAAAGAGAAAAGTTTCAGAACTTTTGAGTTGTTTCTCAGATGTAACGCCAACGAAGCAAAACGATGTAAACTGATGATTCTCTTTATGCAATTTTCACTCGAGAAGACTCTTTAAGAACTCGAGCGTTGCGGTGCAAACAAATAGCTTAGCCAAATTATATATAAGGTCCCTTCGTTTAATTAAATCAAATTTCTTAAGAGTTGAATAAAGTTTTGTAATTTACAAAATTGACCATCAATTTAGAATTACTTTTTGTAATGAACTTGTGAATATTAAATAATTTCATTTCCCTCTATTTTTATCCGTTTTTTTCTTTAACTTTTTGTTTTTTTCCTATAATCTTTTTTTATTATATTCTCTTTTTGAAAATTGAACCATTTCATCATTTATAATTTAAAAAGAAACGATTCACTCATTAAGAAACAAAATATTACTATCGGACAAATGTTAGAAGAAGGATGGAAGGTTGGAGGGAAAACAAGGAAAAATATATGCCATTTTTGAATACATTTGATGGCATTTTGACTCTTTAACTATATATATTTTACAATAGACTTAATTTAGACATTATTATTATGGTCAATTGTATTTATTTTAGGTTGATTTGTTGACATTTGGTAAACTTTTTACCAAAACTGAAAATAAAGATATTTTGTTAATAAATCATGATTTTTTTCCTCTTATTTTATTTAGTATGAATTCCACTTATGTCCTTATAACTTTTGATTTTTTAGGAAAATAATCTCGAAATTCTAGAATGTTTAGTGTTATACCAATACCACAGAATTACTAATGCTTTCTATTGATATGATCACATAGAAGAGTATATAATCTTTTGTAAATAGATATGGGAAAGTGTTTTTAATCCACGGGTTAAAACTCATTTTTTAGTGGATTTTTTTTTCGAAATCTGCGGGTTCCCGGACTAACCTACAACCTTCCAATTTTTTATTTTTAAATATTATTTTTATCTTTATTTTTAAAAAAAATATTATTTATCTTATATTTTATTTTATTTTTATATTTTTTGCTTAAATTTTATATTTGAACAAATTATTCTCTCTATTTTTTATGCGTTTCGTATTTTCAGATTTTTTTACAAGTTTTATAAGTTTTCGAAATTTTTTTAATGATTTTATATAAAAAAAGTTAAAATAATTAAATTTGGTGGATTGCGGGTTGGACGGTGAGTTTTGCGGGTGCGAATGCAGATTTAGTTTTAAATTTTTTTGCTTATGCAGACCAAGTTGGGATTTATATATTTTTTGGAAACCCAAGAGTTGCAGATTGCGAGCAGGTTCAAGGGTGAATCCTACTGGTCTTTTCAACTCGTCCATTTACCTTAACGTGATCCATATCCTGAAAGCAAAAACAGTATGAACAAAAACATATTAAAAACCTCGGGCCCATCTTCTTGTGCCATATCAGCCCAAGTTAAGGCCCATTAATTGAAAGCCCATTTGTCTTAATCCAAAACTCGTTGATACTGCTCACTTACTAAGTTTTTGCTTATTTCAACTGTCGATATTGTCCATTGTAAGATTTTATCACAATCATCTCGGCTTAGATCTCAAAAAGCCTACAATGAAAACACTATATGCATTTTGACTTTATATCTTCAAACAGAGTTGTACATAGCCTCTTCTTTCATGAAGTCAAATTATTGAATCCAACAATACACTGGTCGTGAAATCAATCATGTTTTTAGTTTGTCTAGAAGACAAATCAGTGGAAGAAACAAATAGAGTGGTTTAAATTCTTCCACCATCATGACATAGACATGTATTGCCTCCTTTACAATATGTAATAATCAAATAATTTTTATTCTATAGTTATTTTCATTCACAGAACATGACAGTATCCACCAGTTATAGACATTTACAAACAAGAAACATCTTGAAATGACTTCTTTAGTCTCTCTAAATTTAGAAGAAGAAACATAAACACTTCTCCAGTACAGATTCTGACACAGACAGCTATCAGAAATAGGCTTAAAACCCATATCAAATGTTGACATAAATAAACTATACAGAGTTGTAATTAGTTGAAAGACCAAAGACAATGTTCTAGTATAGTGGCCTTAGAACGTGGTAGTGGGAGAAAAAACTTCTCTTGTAATAAGTGATGCAAAATCAAATTAGTGGCTGAGATTTTATTGGAGGAATCATTGTCATTGTCAGCTTGTGGTGGTCTGACTTTGATGAGTTATAAGTTATCCAAAGTTTGTCACATGGAATAGTTATAGTTTTTGCAGACATGAATCCTACAGAGTTTAGGGATATGATCAAAGACTCTTTCTTTGGTTTTAGTACTTCTGTTTTTGTGGAATTAGTTGACACTTAAGGGGATCTATTGAAATGTTCATTTAACGAGATCTGATTTTGAAAGAGATTTAAAAAGATTTGGTTGAATTTGAAATTTTGTTATAAAATTTTATGAAATGTCATCTAAAATATAAGATTTTGATCTTTATATTTTTAATTAAAAAATCTTCTGAAATCTCAACTGAGATTTTTGAATCAAATCCTTATATTATTTTAAATAACAGTGGATTTTAATAACGTTTTTAAAAATCACTGTTTCCATAACATTAGAATTCAATAAAAATTTTAAAATTTATATCTCAATAACACATGATTTGTTATTTTAAATCAAATTTCTTCAAATCACAAGTTCAATATATATTTCTTATATAATTTTATAATATATATATATATATATATATATATATATATTTCNGACTTTGTCTTTAGGAGCTGTCCATTTTTTTATAGATTTTTTTATTGATAATTGAATATGTATTAAATCATTTGGAAACTAAACTATTGGAGTTGAACTTGATTTCGAAAGAGAAGTGAGGAAAATATTTTTTAAAAAAATATTATTATAATTATAATATTATTTTATGCATTTTGTCGTTATAAGAACTGTCCCTATTATAGTTTTTAAAATTGGAAATTAATTTTCTAACGAATTTGGGGAAAATACTGTTTCAAAGAAAAATAAACTCTTATTCTTTTATTCATTTTGTCGTTAGGAGTTGTCCCTTTTATTGCTTTTGAATTGAATATTGAATTGAAAATTCATAGGGAAATTAGGAATAATCTTTCAATTCTTTTTTTGGATAAAAAATCTTTCAGTATTAAATCTTAATTATAATA
The DNA here is from genome assembly GCA_000411055.1 of Leavenworthia alabamica. NCBI lineage: Eukaryota > Viridiplantae > Streptophyta > Magnoliopsida > Brassicales > Brassicaceae > Leavenworthia > Leavenworthia alabamica. The sequence goes on from KE157540.1 coordinate 96,057, forward strand.
TTTGTTTTTATGCATATTTTGTCGTTAGGAACCGTCCCTTTTATAGTTTTAAATTTGGAGAAAATATAGGGGAAATTATTTTAATTCTTTTGTACTAAAGTCTAAAGGTTTGAGACTTTGAGTGTATTATCTATGTTGTAGACATGTCAAAGGCAGTATCAAAATATAATTTTAATACTTACCGAAGCATATATTTCAATTTAGTTAACAACAATAGATTATATACAAAGAAACAAAAAAAAAGAATGAAAGTTAGCTAGCTTGGGAATATCATCATGCATTTATAATTTTATATGCGTTTAACATGTTTGATAAAAGAAATAAAATTATATGTATGCCCAATATAAATAAAAGGGAACCAACATAGTTTGAGATAGTGTGATGAACAAGATGGTAGACTAATCATCGGCTAAGAAGGCTCTTTTCATTAAATTGTACCTTGTCCAAGTCCAATTCCGTAGAGAGTACTAAATTAGCTATAGCTTGTGAGGTTAATAAGATTGCTAACCAGACATGGACATTGACGTTAAGCTATTAGGTCTGGTCAAAATATTCGTTAGATTCGGTTCGATTCAATATTTGATTCGATTCGAAAAATTTAAATATTCGTAATTTTTTGAAGCAAATCAAATAGCAAAATCTAGTATACGTAAAAAAACGAATCAAATATCAAATATCACTTTTGGAATGACCGAATATCCGCTTCGATTCGGATATTTATTATATATATAAATATATTAAAATATATAATTATAAATATATATGTATAAACAGAAAATTTAATTATTAGGGTGATTTATTTCCTTACAAGTTTTATATTCTCTATATTATCACAATATTCTACTATTTTAAAAAATATTTTTTTTGAATATTCGGATATTTTAAAAAATATTTTTGTATATATTAAAAATTTATGATTAAAAAATCAAAGACAGAAAAAAACCGAATCTAAGCAAATAGTTCGCAAATAATGCAATAAATTCCGAATATTCGCAATTTTCGAATCGAAGCGAATCAAAATATTAACTATTCGACAAAAACGAATCGAATCACGAATAGTAAAAAAATCCCGAATATTCGCTTCGTGTCCATACCTATAAGCTATATACATGTTTAAGGTTCAAATCATATATTATATATATCCAAGCATGGCTTCACATTATAATATAGTTTTATTAACATACAAAAACATCAAGTAACATGTCTAGTTTTTATCCAAATGAGTAAACTATAAATATTTTTAGGAATTGATATAATCTCGAATAATTCATATCCTATTTTCATATTGGCTTAAACTTATTTGAAATTTTTTCAAATAAAACGAATATACCCATATCAATTCTGAATTTGACATGTGCAAATAGTGGTTTAAAGACTCAATAAATAGATTTAAAAATGAAGTATAATTATTAATTGGGTTTATGATGATGATGATAAATTGGGGTGTGGGGTAATGAAGGGATCATGTCTATAAGTAATAACCACAACAGAGATGCCAAATGAGAACAGCCAAGTATTGTTCCTTTCACTTCTACCTGATTCTCTCACTGTCTATTTCACCTTTTGTCCCCACTCACGACACAACCCATCTCCTTTTTTTTTGTTTTGTCTTAGTTTTATATCATTATATAAATACGACAAAGTCTCATCTTCCACGTTTCAAGTTTTACTATTTTAGCTTTTAATTTTCTCCAACGTAACGGGTGAAGCCAAACTCTTAAATCTTTTTCTTATATGTCGACAACTAAATTTGTTTTCTTATATATTTATATTTGTCGTTATTTATTGTGTTATGCTAAAATCTTTAAAATATAACGAATCTTAAAAGGTTACTTTCAAAAAATCAGACAAATTTTTAAACAATCTTGCCTAAACGAATACAGGTGTAGATGTTTTACAACTATAACTAACTGAACAAACAAATAAACTTGTAGACACTGTAAACAGTCAAATACAAGGTGTGTCTTTATGGTAACTATATCTACCAAAAGTGAGCATATTCGAGTTCCATAGTTTGACCAATATTTGAGACGAGACACTTTGTTATTTTTATTATAAGGATAAATTCACATGTGGGTTCCAAGCCTAAGGAAAGTAAAGGCTTATGTCTAGATCCTGCAAAAAAAAAAAATACGAGTCATTTGATTTGAAGAAAAAATAATACATGTAGAAATTGCCAAAAAATCAATTTTCAGTTACACTTTAAAAAATTTCCATTGTTGGTTATCAAGTAATACACGATAAAGGGTTTCTACCACAGAAACTTTGCAATAAATTAGATTGGAATTATCACAAAGACAAAGATGAAAATGTTTGATGATGTCGATTGTTTCATCACATTTAAAATGAAACTAAAAAAAAAAAGAAAAAAATACGAAGTAGATAGAACATAAAGGGAAATAAATACGTGGAACACAAGGCATCGAAAGGAATAAGATGGGAACTTGCATGGATTTGATACTATCAATTAAACAGCCAACCTAAACATTTGTCTTCATTTTTCAAAATTTCACATGTGGACAACTAAATATATTGCTTAGCTATATTTTCACGTACATAGTACAATTCTTTTAAATACCATTAATTTTACTTTATATTCCAAAAATACCTAGGACAAAATTACCATTTAATAATTTAAATAAATTAAAAGTTAGACTTTATTTTAGAAAAATTATAAAAAATTTAAACAATAAATACTAAATTCAAACACTATATATCAAATCCCTAACCTTAAATACTAAATTCTAATTTCTAAATCAAAATTCTAAACCCTAAATAATAAATACTAAACCCAAACACTAAATACTAAACCCTAACTATAAATAGTAAACCCTAACCCCTAAATAATAAATACTAAACCCAAACATTAAAAATTAAATCAAAAAAAAAATATTTTTCATAAAAAACATAATTTATAATAAAAATATATTGTTAATAAAAATGATATTAAGGTCCAAATAAAAAATCACTGTAATTTTGTCCAATAAAGTACATTTTATGGTGTTAAAAGGAATTTATATTTATTATATACTAATATACATATCAGAAGAAAAAAAAACTAATTAAGCTTTATATATATTTATAGTAATCTAATTAGTTATTTGATCAAATGTTCATGAATTAATCACCTATACATTAGTATAGTCATATATATGAATGGCTTATAATTACATATTTACGACTATTTAAATATTATAATTTTCGATAAAAGTTTTAGCTATTGAAAAAAAAAAATTATGGTAGTCCTGAGTATTTATTTTGAATAATCCTGAGGTGTTTTATTTTGGGTCAAAATGTTAACTATATTAAAAGGATAATCATTTTACAATCGTTTTTGTGTAATTTTGTTCATCTTAATTTGTAGATAAAAAATAATAAATAATGGCGTTAAAGTGTTGGCAACTCTACTTGGAACAAAAGACATGTGCTCTTACAGTTACAAGTACGTATACTTTGGTTCATCACATATCTTTATACTTGTCCGTAATGCTTTTGCAACGGAATCAATTTGGACAAAACGGGTTTCTAAATCTATTAACGGCCCTACTGTTTTTTTTTTAAATTTCATTTATTCATATATTAGTTGTAATAAAATTGGAAGTTTCAGTAGAGACAAAACCTGAAGAAGAGTTCATAACAAGTCAAGAGAAAATAGACACTACTTGTATCAATTTGTAGAGTTGTGTCTAAGTAAAAAAACACAAAAGAGAGACAATGTAGAGTAGTAATGTTTATAGTCCCTACCTTATTTATAAGATCCTCTAATTTTATTTCATATGCTTTCTTTCACATATTTTTGCCTTGTGGTCTTGTCTTTAGAATTTTCCTTGTTTCCTACATCCCACATGATATTTGCTTTCACAGTAACATATCAAAATATATGTTTTAATGTTTCTTTGATGGATTGATATTGATACAAGAAATTTTGGGCATTATTATAAGAGTATTTTAGAAAGTTCTAAGTTCAATTCTCCATTGATACAAAAAAAAAGCTTTGACCAAATGGTTACTCTTACTCCTGGTCATATATAACAATTTGGGCTTGTAAAAAATTTAATTAACCCTTGAAGGCTTGAACATAGTTGGATATACACCACAGATCACTATCACTTGTATTATATATAAAGTAAAAAGTGTGAATTTTGATGAGATTTGATGTAACAAAAAAAAGTTTTTGGAGTTTCATGAGTTCCTTATAATTAAGTTATAATTGTATATGTTTACGCGGCCAAAGAAAACACAGCATGTGTTTCTGCATGAATTAGTCGTTATTGTGTGTATGATAATGCATATAACCTAGTCACAAATCTTCTAAAAGTCATAAGTAAACCTAAAAAATCTATGTAAAAATTATATATAAGATTTATATTAATAATTTAATAAACATTTTCAACATTTTCTCTTTCTCATAGTGCCTTTAAATACCCCCTTCATATTCCTCCTCCCCACCACCTTTACATCCACACCTCTCTTCAAACATACCAAACTCTTCCTCTCTGTCTTTGTCTCTCCTTTCCTCTCTTGTTCTCTAGCCAAGTTAGGTTTCAAGAAGCTCAAATCATGGCGATAAAGAAGTCAAACAAAGCGGCCTTGTCTCAAGCAGCATCTCTAAAACAAATCTTGAAGAGATGTTCAAGTCTTGGTAAGAAGAATCAAGGTAATTGTTACTTTAACGACGTGCCAAAAGGTCACTTTCCGGTTTACGTTGGTCAACACCGAAGTCGCTATGTGATACCAATCTCATGGCTAGAACATAGTGAGTTCCAAACACTCCTCCAACTAGCTGAGGAAGAGTTTGGGTTTGAGCATGACATGGGTCTCACTATACCTTGTGATGAAGTTTTCTTTCGATCACTCATCTCCATGTTTAGATAAAACTTAATAGAGAGAGGAGTTTATTAAGGTTCTAAGGTGTTCACATTGTTAAACTCGACTTGGAAGATCAAAGCATGTCAGATTAAGTACCAAGAAAATGAAGAAACAAGAAATAAGGAATATAATATATAGTGTAATTAGTGGTAGATGGAAGTAGGGGATCGAGTTAAAAGACGACTCAAGATTTGTGGTTATATTAAATTAATATATCTAACAGTTTTTGAATGTTATATTCTGTGTCTTGTTTATATTTATTTTGAATATTAGATTATTAGCTTGGGTGGGCGACTTTTCCCTCAAGTCAACGTGTATTGTTGACCGTTGGTTATTTGAGAGAGGAATAGTTTATTTTATTAATTTTTGAATCAAGAATTTTCATTTCTGTCCTGTTTTCTCGTATTTACTACCTATATTTTCTATTCTTTCTTTAAAACTTGAACTGATTAATTAGAAATCCATTATAAATTAACAATGAAAATAATAAATTACCAAGAAAAATGAAAAAGAATCAATTAACAATTTAACTTTTGCTCAGATTTTAAATCGAGTTGGCAAACAAAGCTTAGGTAAAGGACCAATCATCTTTGATTCTTTGTACTACACATCTCGTTTTTACCGTTGTGAATTCATATAACTGCTGGAGTTACATACAATTAATTCAGATTTTGATATATGAAATTTTTGATTAAACCAAAAATAAATAAATTATCATAAGATAACAAAATGATTCGAAGTCTCTATACAGTAATATCTGTTTGAGTGGGGTTATAGTTTATAACAATAATTGCATTTTAGTCGTCTCGTTTTCATGATTCAGCATTTGTTCTATTTGTCTCAGTAAAACTTATATTAATTTAGCAGTGGCCGCCTTCAAGATTTGTCCTATCTAAGCACAACTTAGTTGAGTGCATTAGAGAATATATATATATATATATATTTATATTTATATATATAAACAGAGAGATATTTTAATCAACAACTTTTTTTCCTTACTATTTTTATTTGGATTTTATAAGTTCATTATTTTATTACACTGCTGGAAATAGACAATGTGTGTGCTTGAAAATGGACAAAACATGTAAGCCACAATGTCTCAGCTATTGTGACTTTATTTTCATCTTATATTAAATAAGTTATTATTCTCTCTTTTTTTAGTATGAATATTTGCGGTTTAATCAAATAAGCGCACACAGTTATCATATATTCAATTTAAAAACCCATGAAGAAGGAAAAAAAAAGTATTTGTCTCTGTACAAACTCTGGCTTGCCCATACTATCAAGTTGCTTTTGAGTTTATACCTTGTCTGCTAGACATTGATGACCATTAGCTGTTTGATATGTTCCTTGTCATTTTTCAAACTTCTAATTTCTTGTTTTTATGTTACATGGACCTCACGTTCCCATTTTTATATTTTGTCTTAGAATCTTATTCATATAAAATTTAAACCATAGCTTCGATCCTTAGAAAACAATTCCCTTTTTTTAGTTTGGGCTGTTAATGGGCTTAACAAGATCCATTAAGTGGTAAATCCAACACAGACCATTAGGGTTTTGTATCATAAACCTGAGTTTGTCCGCCGTTGACTGAAGAAGAAGTCATTCATACATGGGTCGACTATCAGAGCTCAACGTAAAGGAGCAGGTTCCGTTTTCAAATCACACACTCACCACCGTAAAGGTCCGGCCAAATTCAGAAGTCTCGATTTCGGTGTGATAGAGGATTATTGTGCAATGTATCAATGAATTAACCAATACTAACAAGTAAAGATTAAGAATTCTAGAACAAAGATTTTATAAAATGAAGAAGAAAAATCTTAGATTCAAGAATGAAGTTTGAGTTACAGAGATGAAACGAGAATGATGTTGAAGAAGAAGAGAATATTTCAGATTAATTTTCATAATAATCTTGTAACCATCGGTATTGCTTGTTATATAAGCAACCGATTAACCAACTAACTAACACTCTGATTCAGCTTCTGTTAATTGCCGTTACTCTGTTTCTTCTTTGCTTTGACTCTGTTAATTATCATAACACTTCCTTCTTATCTCTAACA
>KE157541.1:11975-27136 GCA_000411055.1 Leavenworthia alabamica
GCAAGTTCGTACAAAACCTTTTTCCCCGTCTTGCAAGTAGTGTGTCTCTCACCTGTCGATCTATCATGCGGAACAGAGCACCTGCCGGAGTAGATGTGTCGTTGTGAAGACGGTTGTTCCTTTCTCTCCAAAGGTAGTACACTGTCGACTGAACCGTAATATTGTTTAAGTAACGAGATCCCCTTAACGGTCTGGATATTAACCAGTGCATAAGAACTGACCAGTTCGAGAAGCTGATCCTGCTACAACCAAGTTTAGACATTACCAATTCCCAGACTTCTGCTGAATAATCACATTGCAAGAAAAGGTGATCCCGAGTTTCGAGGGAAAGGCCACATAAACAACAAAGCGGACTGGTGTTCATCCCCCAGTTAAGAAGTCTTGCTCTTACCGGTAATCTGTCTAAGTTAGTTACCCAGAAGTTGAAAGCCATTTTTGGAACCGCTCCTTTGAACCAAACCGCTGAGTTCCACCATTTCTTATCTTCTCGGTGTCTAAGGACTTTCCAAGTGGAGCTAGTAGTGAACTTACACTGGCCGGCGCCTGTAAGCCAACTGAACTCATCCGGGCCATTAGACTGATTTGGAGGCCTCTCTTCTTGCAAGATATTTCTCAGTCTGATAATGTTTTGATTTCTTGATCGATTAGAAGAAAGGTTCCATCGACCGTCGCTTGCTGCTTCCGAGACAGATGCTTCAAGATGGATTCCTGCTGCTTGAGTTATGTTCTCTCCAAACTTATCTAATAATGGACCACATTTCGCCCAATTATCAAACCAAAAACTCAGATCTTTACCATTCCCCACGGAACACTTCAAGAAAGGCTTAGCGACATCTCTTAACGACAGTAAGTGTCGCCAGATCCAAGAATCAGCAGCAACTTCTTTCACAGTCCAAAAGCAATGATTTCTCAATCTTTTTTCGCGATTCCACGCAGCCCATAAAGAAGATCTACTTACAAGCAGGTTCCAAATTAGCCGGAGATTCAAGACTTTATTCCAGGCTGAGAAATTCATTAGACCAAGCCCTCCTTCCTCTTTCGGCAAACAAATTTTGTGCCAAGCAACCTTTGCGGAACCTTGCCAAAGGAAATTTCCACATAATTGTTCAATGATCTTGAGACAACCTTTGGGAAGACTAAAGGCTGACATCCAGAAATTTAGTAGGCTGTATATTGCTGATTTTATAAGTTGTAGTCGACCTGAAAATGACAGATGCTTGTTTGCCCAGTGGTTAAATTTAGACTCAAGTTTATCAATCAGAGGAGATTAATCGGATTTTCTAAGTCTTCTATGCAGCAGTGGCAAGCCGAGATATCTGATGGGTAGACTACCTCTTTGATAGCCCATATGATCAATTTCTAAATTTTCCCCTATCCCCAATCCAGCAGTGAAGATACTGGTTTTTTCTTTATTCATAGCCAGACCTGAAACAGTTTCAAACTGAGTGAGAGTTTCAGATATACCAGAGAGAGAGCTTGGAGAACCGTCAAAAAAGATCATCACATCGTCCGCAAAGCACAAATGTGTTATTCTTGGGTTAGTGGCTAACGGGTGACATGAGATACTTCCATACTCAAACTGGGTGGAAAGCATTGTTGAAAAAATCTCCATAGCCATTACAAAAAGATAGGGTGAGAGTGGATCGCCTTGTCTAAGCCCTTTCGTTCCAGAGAAGTAACCGCAAAGATTTCCATTTATATTAATCGAGAATGAAGTAGTGGAGATGCACTGAGAAATCCACTGAATGAAAACTGGAGGGAAGTTTGCTGTAGTGAGCATTTGGATTATAAAATCCCATCTGACCGAGTCAAAAGCTTTCTTTAAATCAACCTTGAGCATTCCTCTGGGAGAGACATTAGATCGCTCAAAACCTTGAACAAGTTCTGTTGCCATTAACACATTCTCTACAAGGAGTCTTCCTTTTATAAATGCAGACTGGGAGTTCGAGATCATCTCAGGAAGCAATTGTTGCAGCCTCTTAGAGATGAGCTTAGAAATCACTTTATATATCGCATTGCAAAGTGAGATCGGCCTGTAATCTGTCAACCTATCCGCTGATGTTTTTTTTGGTATAAGAGCAATGACTGTTGAGTTTATTTGTTTCAGTATCTTTCCCGAACTAAAGAATTCCTTAACCGCTTTGATCACATCCTCACCAATAATTTCCCAACTTGCTCTATAGAATTCTCCAGGAAAGCCATCTGGTCCCGGAGATTTGTTAGAAGGCAAAGCAAAGAACTCATTTCTTATGTCCTCAGAGGAAAAAAGAGACGTTAAAGATGCTCTTGTGTCGTCATTACAAGAGAACGGTGTGAATCTTCTAATTAGATCAATATCATTTTCAACATAAGGGGCTTGAACTGATCCAAGCAGATTCGTGAAAAAATCAACTCCATGAATTTGGATTTCCCTCTCAGATTCCAACCTATTTCCTTCTGAGTCAAGTAAGTAATGGATATGATTTTTGGATCTCCTCTCGGCAACTTTCTTGTGAAAGAAAGCTGTGTTTGCGTCTCCTGATTCAATCCAAGTTACTCTTGATCTTTGCCTATAGAAAACCTCTTCAGCCTCAGCAAGTATGGACCATTTTCTATGGAAATTTTTCTCCTCCAATGCACGTCTAGGAGACGGATCCTCTAGCAGTTTCGTTTGTGAGTCTAGGAGCAGGTCGTGAGCCTCTTTCACCCTCTTCTCTAAATCTGAGTAATTTTCTCTACATAGTGATTTAAGAACTGATTTCAACAGCTTTAGTTTCTTGACCAAGACGAACATAGATGTGCCACTAAAGTGAGTATGCTGCCAAAAGTGGGCAACTCGAGGTAAGAATTCCTTGTCTTTGATTAAAAAGTTTGAAAACATGAAAGCTTTCTTGGAGTCTTCTTGTTTTCCGATGACTAACACTGATGGTGAATGGTCAGAGAAGTCAGGGGCGTCAAATAGAGCATATGACAAAGGAAAGACAATCTGCCACTTGTCATTTATCAACACTCTGTCAAGTTTTTTAACTATAGGGACTTCAACTTGGTTATTCCACCAGGTGAATTCTAGACCTCTGTACGTAAGATCAAATAAGCCCGCTGTTTCTAAGCATTCCCTCAAATCAGTCATACCTCTAGAAACTCTTGTACTCGCCGAGGAATCTTCATAGGGGTTTAAAGTTTGGTTTAGATCCCCCATCACAGCCCAAGGAATACCGCTTAGCTTTGCTTGGTTTGATATATGAATGAGATCATTCCACAATTGTCTCCTTTCATATTTGCAATTTGAAGCGTAGATGAAAGAAAATAATACCTCCTCCTGAAGAGAAGGCATTCTCACCTTACAACAGATCATTTGGCCAGATTTAAAACACACAGACACCTTTACCGGATTCTTCCACATAACCCAAATTCGACCAAGTTCCGAGAATTCATAATTATCCGCAAAATTCCAGTCTTCAAAAGTGGTGCTCCTTACACTCACAACATTATTTGCTCTTACCTTTGTCTCCAAAATACTACCAAAAAGTGGTTTATTTACACGTAACCACTTGACAAAATTCCTACGCTTAGAAATGTTGTTAAATCCGCGCACGTTCCAACAAAAAATGCTTACTATCATTTAAAGATGATGTTTTTCCAAAGGGCTTTGCTTCCCTTTGTTGCTCTTTTCAAACCGTCTTTGTTTTTTCGATAAAACCGGTGTGTAATCATCATCAGGGTCTTCACCTGTCGAGTCTTCTTCAGACGATGAAGTCTCATTACTTTCAGTTGAAGAAGAGCCACGAGAGTCTCATTAAGATATCTTATGTTATATGAATTATATAATATTTATTTCTATCAAAAATAAATCAGAGTTCTTGGTTTTTTTTGGTCGGCCATAAGGTGTCCTAATTTAAGATTGTTTATTTGTAACTATAGAAGGTGTCCTAAAGAGACTAATTAACTTTAAGATTTTTTTTTAACTATATACAACATTTACATTATGTATTGTTTTATTTAATTTAATAGTTAAATTAAATAAATTATGTTGTATATATATAATATTGAAGTTATTATGCATTTATATATATAATTTTTTTAAACAAATTAAAAAACATTTGAATGCAAAGTTGGATTAACTCATCGGACCGACAAAGGAACCAATCAGCACTATTTTGCCACGGTGAGTTTTCCGGTACTGGTTACTCGGTCAAACCGCAATCGAACCCAAATTCTGACAAAAATCGAAGACAATTATAACCAAAATGAGAACAAAATCGAACCAGTAACTCTTAAACCAGGCTTGAAAAAATCTAAAACCAGATTTGAACAAATAATCAAACTTTTTTAGACTTCCAGCAATAAATTCGAGCAGGAAGTTAATTCAGATTCGAACATATAATTTAGATTTAACATATTATTATTTTATGTTGGAACGTATTAATTTATTATTTTCTCAATACAAAAACTCACATAAAAAGGTTATTAGACTAAAATAAACACACAATAAACCATATTAGAAATTACATTTTGCGACCACATAGAGCTGACTAGTCTCAGTTGGCACTCATATGAAGCGCAACAAGCGAAGCATATGCACCACCATCGATCTGCATAAGCCTTTCATGTCTTCCTTTCTCAGCAATCACACCATCTTTAACAACAGCAATCACATCAGCGTTCTTGATTGTACTAAGCCTATGAGCCACAACCACTGTGGTTCGGTACTTCATCACTCCTTCAAGCGCATCTTGCACCATCCTCTCAGACTCAGCATCCAATGCACTAGTTGCTTCGTCAAGCAAAAGAATTTTAGGATCTTTAAGAATCACACGAGCGATTGCGATTCTTTGTTTCTGACCACCTGAGAGTTGAACACCACGTTCTCCTACACATGTATCGTAGCCTTCAGGTAATGAGCTGATGAAGTTGTGTGCATTGGCTGATTTTGCTGCGGTAATGATGTCTTCCTCAGTGAATGTTCCGGTTTTGCCATAAGCAATGTTTGATCTAATTGTCTCATTGAAAAGAATTGGTTCTTGACTAACTAAACCAATTCGTTGTCTTAACCAACTCAATCTCAATGTCTGAATCTCCACATTATCTAGAAGTACCTTGCCTGAATCGGGATCATAGAATCTCTCAATCATGCTTATCACAGTAGATTTCCCACTCCCGCTCTCTCCAACTAATGCTACTGTCTGAATATTAAAAAAGCATGTAAACCGGTTAGGGTTTGGTATGACTAAACCGGGAAAAGTAATATGTTTATTACCTTGCCGGATGGGATAGTCAAGCACAAGTCTTGGAAAATATGAATATCTGGCCTCGTTGGATAACGGAAACTAACATGTTGGAACTCAATATCACCCTTAACGTTTTCTAACGTTGTTCCTTCATCTAAGCTCGAGTCAATCTTTGATTTACGATCAAGAATATCAAAAATTGAGACTGCTGAGTCTTTAGCTTTGGCCATATCAGGAGCTGTTGCACTTGTTTGAGATATGCCTAGGGCTGTGACCGTAAGTGCAAAGAAAACCTAAAAACATAAGAAAAAAACAATCAAAATCATAAACCAAAACATTAATACTCAAACCAAACTAAATTGGTTTTTATATTTTCTTGTTCTTACGTTAAAGAACTCTTTATATGTGCATTGTCGTCCCCCAATCAACAACCCACCAATGTGAAAACATAAGGCATTGACACAATAAAGAGCAAAGTATGAGAAACCATAACCGAAACCGCTCACAAGTCCTAACCGGACACTTGGTTTCTTCAAACTCTCACATTTCTTCTCATATAAGTTCATTGTTTTACTCTCCGCACAAAATGATACTACTGTCCTTATGTTGCTAACCGCATCACTTGCAATCTGACTTGCTTCTTCATACTTCAACTGTACCAAAAAAATGAAAACCGGATCAACAATTGAGAGATTAAAACTAGACCTAACTAAATAAACACTTTTTTTTCTTAAATTTAATTTTATTAACTCCAAAAAATCATCACGAAGGTGGAATACATATGTGAAAGGGAGAAAATCAACGAAAGAAGGGACGAGGGTTCCCTAACACTTTTCCACTAGCAAGTGCAGTGAGGACAAGCAAGTAGAAAATGCCGAGAACCGTCTGAATAGAAAGGAGAAGGACGGTTACGTCATTAAAACCTTGATGATTGATAAACCCAGTAAAAAAAAACCAAAAAAAAAAAAATACAACCTGAAAAGAAAAAAAAGAAAAACCAAACAGAAATAAACACTTACTTTGGCGTGTTCGGTAAAACCAGATAGAAACTTTGTCTGAATGTAACATTGTAGGAGTACAATGGGTGAAATAAGAAGAACAACGAAAGCTAATCTCCAATTAGCTACAAAGGCTATTAACAAACCAACAATAACATTAGTTATGCTTCCGACAATCAAACCCAAAGCATCACCAACTAGACTTCTCACTGCCGAAGCATCCGTTAATAACCTCGCTCCTATGGCCCCACTATACAATATGACACCAAAGTTTATTATTAGTTCATCAAACAAAAGAAAATAATCATATTTTTCATTTAATATATATATATATATATTGTATAGTACCTGGAATTTTCGGCTTGATCGAACCAACTAATCTCTTGGTGTAAGATTTTACCAAACATCATCAATCGAATACGTTTGATAAGCTTTCCTCCAGCAATACCAAAGAAATAGTTTTGAACTGGAACTGCTACCAAAGTGGTCACACCAAGTGAGAAGTAAACAAACATCCAATGTAGTGACTCTTCTGGTAAATTACCAAAAGGGTTAAAGAACATGGTGATGGAGCTTGATAGTAGATAACCAAAGATTGGGTATATCGAGCCATAAACCATTGCAGCTAATGAACCTAGCAAGAGAAATGGTGTCTCTTTCTTGTTAAGGTGAGCAAGCCGTCCTAACGATCCTTTCTTGCTCCTTTCATAGGTTTTATTCTTATAAGTTTTACTCTCAAGAAGTTCCTCGTTAAAGAGCATTCCCAAAGTTTTTATATTGGCCATTTTTGAGAACCTATGGCTTTCAGCTTTACCAAATGAAGATTCAAATTCAAGGATTGTTTCAAGTATTTTTTCTTCTTTCATTCTTGTTTCTTCATTTGATCCTTCTTGTAGACGAACAAGCTGGGAATAAGCTCCTTCTGGATCTTTAAGCATCTCCTCATGAGTTCCTATGGCAACAACATCATAAACCATTAAGATTTGTTTTCATCTTTACATATCAAGATTTGATTACTTTGACCTAAAGTCATATATACCTTTCTCAATGATTTTGCCTTCGTGCACAACGGCTATGGTATTTGCTGTTCTTATGGTAGTCAACCGATGAGCCACCACGACAGTGGTTCGGTTAGCCATGAGGTTCACTAACGCATCTTGAACAATTTTTTCAGATTCTGCGTCTAAGGCGCTTGTAGCTTCATCTAAAAGAAGAATTTTAGGGTTTTTAAGAATCGCCCTTGCTATAGCTATTCTTTGTTTCTGTCCACCAGATAATTGTGTACCATGTGATCCTACCATTGCGTTCAAACCCTATAAAAACATCCAAAAACTTTCATGAAATAATATGAACTCAAATATCTTATTTTATTTTTCTAACTAATTACAATTCAAGTACCTCTGGAAATTTTCCAATGAAGTGAGATGCATTAGCGAGCTTTATTGCGGTTCTAATCTCTTCATCTGTTGCATCTTCTTTTCCATAAGCAATGTTCTCTCTTATAGTTGTGGCAAAGAGTATAGGTTCTTGGCTAACAAGACCAATCTTGCTTCTAATCCATTTCAGTTGAAGCGTCTTCAAGTTAGTGTTATCTATTAGAACCTCTCCTGATATTGGATCATAGAATCTTTCAATCAAACTGATCACTGTGGATTTGCCACTACCGCTTTGTCCTACCAAAGCCATAGTTGTGCCGCTTGGTACAAACAAGGAGAAGCCAGCAAAGATCTGAACGTCAGGTCTGGCCGGGTAATAGAAGTGGACATCTTTCAGCTCAATGTCACCTTTGATCTCTTCTAAAACTATGCCACTCATGTCAGAACCATCGATCGTTGGACTCCTCTCAATAGTCTTGAACATTTTGAAAGCTGCAGCTTGTCCAGAAGCAAATGCATTAAGACATGGGGATGTCTCTCCCAGTGACCTACAACGTGAATTATCATGTGTTCTTGTAATAATTATAGTAATATTTAGTGTTCTTGTAATAATTAGGACAAGTTATAATTATCATGTGTACTTACATTCCTCCGGTAAGAACAGCAAAAATCACGTTCACAACTTGGCCAGGTAAATAACCTCTCTCTAATATCAGCTTGGCACCAAACCAAACCGCAAAACCATAGCTACTAAAGATCACAAGCAACATCACTCCTTGACCTAGACCCGACATTAACCCTTGTTTAATTGTACTCTTGTATGCAATTTCAAGCTTTCCTTTGTATTTCTCTATCGCTTGTTTCTCTCTATTGAACGCTACAACCTAAAAACCAATCTCTTAAAATTTAGTAAAAATATTAAAACACACAAAAGTTTCAAAAGGTGAGACCAAACTTACTGTTCTTATGCCACCTATGGCCTGGTCTACCACGTTTCCAGCATCCACATAAGGTACTTGTGCACGGCTAGCAATTTTGGACGTGGTTAGAGCCATCATTGCTCCAACGCCTACGATCAGGGGGATACACACCAAGAGAATCAAAGTGAGTTCCCAGCCTCTTAGGAAAGCAACCAAGAATCCACCAAAGAAGGTTGATACCATTTGTATAAATTTCCCAACCTACGTAATAAATACCATTTCAATAACTTGTCATATATAAGTTGGTTTATAAAATGTATATATTATTTATCATTAGATTTCTAAGTAAACTGAAAACATATATATAAGACTCAAAACCTTTTCTCCCGTGGCATCTTGCATCAAAATGGTGTCTCCAGACATTCTTCCGATGACTTCTCCAGTGTTTGTCTCGGTGTCGAAGAAGGCAATGTCTTGTCTTAATATAGTCTTCAAGTAGAGAGTGCGAATTCTGGTGGATTGACGCTCTCCAGATATGATCCAACATGCAACCTCTGCACAAAAACCAAAAAAGATAGGTTACTTTGGACTGCTCGTTAAGGTAATCTTTGAATGGCGAATATTAAAACAAGTGTGGGCTTACGTAGAAAGGAGAAGACAAATGTATACACCGCAAGGTAAAGAATCTTCACTGCAATCTGAAACATTAAAAATAACATAAGAGGATGTAATGAATAATAAATGGTCATCAATGTAGAGTGAGAATAAATTCAAACTCAGATCACCCAACTAAAATTGGGGACTCATAAAATTTGCTAAAAAACTAAATAAAAAACGATATGATTGGAAGGAAATGTAAAAGAAGTAAATCTTATAAGATGAAAGAAACTTTGCATGAAGACAAAGTATTCTTGTAAAGAAATGTATCTTCACTAAAAAAAATGAAAAAAATATGCTCATATTTTTATTTATGGAAAAATATCTTCACTAATAAAATGGAAATTTATTAATTATACGTTCATAATCTTAAACACCAAATAATTTTGATTTATCTTATACCAGCCTCATTAAAAAACATATATAAACAAACTAAAGTTAATACGAACAAGGATACCTTGGACACTTGTCTAGAAACATCAACGGCTAAAAATGCGTCGACCAGATTACCAAATAATACAGTCAAAAGAGGATTAGTCATGCCATTGGCCACTGCAGAGATCGTCCCAAAAATCATCAAAACTACATCGTTTCGATCAGCAAATGAGAAAAGCTTGTAAAATGGCACTTTCTCATCTTTCACTTGACTCGTATTGAGTCTCTCTCTCTCCATTGACTTATTTAGTTTAACTTCATCCATATCTTTTCTCAGAAGAGACAAGAATATATAAATATTTATACAAGAGTTTTTTTTTGTTTTCTACCAAAGACAAAACTGAAAGTGTTACTTGCCAAGAGATCACATTACGTATTTATACAAGAGATTGGTCATGAGATTTATAGATCTTTGAGCAAAAAAGACAAGAAATTTGGTGAAACTTATTTAGAACTTATTAAAACTGTGATCTAGTTGTATTCATGAGTTAACTGGAAAATTTTTATATACAAGTAATATAATTAATAAGTCATAAATAGTTATTTTAATTTTGTTTTTGAATAAAAGTTATAAACTGTTACATAAACAGTGAATTTAGAGATAATTTGATCTAGATATACTCTAATTAGAAGAATATGGTGGGGTCCATTTTTATGTTTTCTTGAAGAGTTCAATTTTTTTTTGGAAGTCCGCTGGAGATACACGTGGAGTGACACGTGGGTGACACGTGGAGCGTATACTAATATATTTTTTCGGTTACGTTTTTTCTTTTTCTTTCATATTTGTTTTTATTTGCTGGATATTTTTTATTTTATTTGTTTCTACATAGATTTTTAGATATTATCTACAGCCTAAGAAAAGGCCTATTTGGAGACTAAAAACGCCCACACTATTGGGCCCATTAGGATTAGAATCTTTACTTAACAAATTTCAGACGAAACGTATCTAAAAAAAATCTGAAAGCTAACGAAACGATGGAAGAAAACAAAACGATGGCGACGGAGACGAACGAGAAACTAATCAGCTCCTTCATCGAGATCTCATCTTCATCAAGAGAAGAAGCTTTATTCTTCCTTGAAAGCCATCGTTGGGATCTAGACGCTGCCGTCTCCACCTTCCTCGACAACGATTCTTCCACCGCCGCTGCTATACCAACTGGTCTAAACCCAACTGGACCTGTACCTTCTTCAGTTGCTGTCGCTGAATCTCCTGAATACTCTCCCTCTGATACCTCTCCTTCTCGATCTCGATCTCCTTCACCGCCTTCTCGCGCTGCGCCTTACCATCTTCGATCGAACAAGGAAGGTAATGATAATCCTTCGGGGAGTCGGAGTTCTAGGAGCCGTCAACACGCTGGGAATATCCGTACGTTCGCCGATCTGAATCGTTCACCTGCTGGTAGTGATTCCGATGAGACGAATGAGTATTATACTGGCGGCGAGAAGAGGTAATTGTACACTTTTCCTTCATTAGCAGATCTGATTATGTTCATATCCGATAAATTAGGGTATAATTAAATTAGAATTAGGTCAATGTGAATAAACTGAGAATCTGATCGTCTCCGAAGCTATAGAATCAATGTTAGTGTAGTGATGACTGATGACTATACAAGTAGCCATAGAAGAGAGACTTACCAAGCTATATTTCATAGTGTTTCCATGAAAATATTTTTATCTTGTGAATGTGTATTTGTTTAGACTAAGAGTTATGTTAATGGATTTGTAAATGTGTTTTTAGTGGGATGATGGTACAAGATCCTAAGAAAGTGAAAGATGTTGATGCAATTTTCGATCAAGCTAGACCGTCAGCTGTAGAAAGACCTGTTGAACCATCAGGATCAGGTTCTAGAAGTTTCACTGGAGCTGCACGATTGTTATCTGGTGATACTGTTGCCTCTTCTCCGCAGCAGCAGCAAGACCAGCCTCAACGAATTATGCACACCATTACTTTCTGGAGGAATGGTTTCACCATTGATGATGGTCCTTTAAGGAGGTTTGATGATCCTGAAAACGCAACCTTTATGGAGGTATTATTTAAATCTCTCTCTCACATCCTAATCCATTTTTGGTAACTGTTTCGTATCTCGATTTACTTGGATAGTCTAGGAATCATTATTATATATGCTGTTTTTTTGTAGAGCATCGCAAGGTCTGAGTGCCCCCGTGAACTTGAACCAGCGGATAGGAGTATCCGTGTTCATGTCGACCTAGTCAGGCGTGAAGAAATTTTCACAGTAAATCTCATTACCTTCTCTCAATAGGATTTTGCGACTACATTATCAGTGATTCTTTATATGTATCTCTTAACACATAGGAACCACCAAAGCCCAAAAATCCATTTGAAGGTGTAGGAAGAACCTTAGGAGCTAGTGGATCCGGTTCAAGTTCTGCAGCTACAGAACCATCTGCCCCAGTGAACACAGCACCCACACCAACAAGAGGACTAGTTGTAGATGAAGCAGCACCAACTACCTCGATACAACTCAGATTGGCAGACGGCACACGCCTTGTCTCCAGGTTCAATAGCCACCACACCGTAAGAGATGTTCGTGGGTTCATCGATGCTTCAAGACCTGGTGGATCTAAAGAGTACCAGTTACTAACCATGGGGTTCCCTCCAAAACAATTGACAGACTTGGACCAAACCATCGAGCAAGCTGGTATTGCTAACTCTGTCGTCATTCAGAAATTTTAACTCATTTAAGATCTTTTTTTTTTTTTTTTGCTTTCAAGTGTGTTTTGAACCTTATCGCTGACTTCAACTATTTGGTCAACGCTCCTAGGCTTTCGGATATTTTTTGAGATTCATCAATCTCATTTTTTTAAATGATTTAATCAATTCTAGCGTTTGAATAATGATGTTTTGTATGTTATCGTATTGCTAACGACTCGACCACCGTATCTTTAAATTAGAATAATTAAAAAAATAATGCAATTAGCAATTAATTAATATTGTTTATATCAGTTTGGAACTCGTGAATTTACGAATTGACCAGTTACTTCTTGAAGTCCACACCTGTACACGCTCTCCTAAAATTAGGGACATAAAGGTAAAATTGACAGACCTGCCCATCTATTGTTACCCTGGTTTTTAATTTCCCATTGTTCTCTTCAAATTTGTTTTTTTTTTCTTTTTCTCATTTTAATTTTAGTTTTTAAAAATTTCGTAACAGTCTGTTATTCGAAAGAAAGCCAGAGGTATTGAGAGATTTACAGTGAAAATCTACAGAAGAAGGAAGAGATAGCGAAGTGCACAATAATTAAAAGATCTTTTTATTTGTTTATTTTTGTTTCATTACAACCTTTAACTCTTCCTATTGTGTTCTGTAATCTTCTCAGACTTTTCTATTTGCTGGAGCTTCGTTGCCTTTCCCCTTCTACTGTGTCTATCTCTTTTTCGACTGGGTTTATCACAAAATATCCTTCTTTGCTGAATCTCGCCATTTTTTGTTAGAGTTTCTTTTGATTACATTCATCTACAGTACCCAGATCTCTTATAACTTGTAAGCTATTTCTTCTTCATCTCTTATCTCTCCCCAAGTTTACATTTTTAAGATCTTTCTGAGTTTAATCTTCCGTTTAATTTTGCAACTTTGTGCAGGGCTGTTCAATGATTAGGGTTTAACTGTTGATGTATTCAGCTAATATTGAGCTGTGATAAGCTTTGATTTGGGTGTTTCATCCCATTTTGAGGGATCTATCTAGGGTTTGTGTAAATATGATTAAGCAGATCTTTGGGAAATTACCCAGAAAGCCTTCGAAATCATCCCATAATGATCCAATTCCAAACGGAGAAGGTAGTGCTAATCCATATTACAACCCTAATTCGAGTACTAGCATCTCAAATCCTTCTTTGAAATCACCAACATCGAATTCAAATGGAGCTAATATGACTATTGCTCCTTCTTCAACGAGCTCTATCAGAACCAATCAAGTTAATGGGGTTTATGAAGCTTTGCCAAGCTTTAGAGATGTTCCTAGCTCTGAAAAACCTAATCTTTTTATCAAGAAGTTGAGTTTGTGTTGTGTTGTGTTCGACTTTAGTGATCCATCGAAGAATCTGAGAGAGAAAGAGATAAAAAGACAGACTTTGCTTGAGCTTGTTGATTACATATCAACTGTTTCTACTAAGTTGAGTGATGCTGCGATGCAAGAGATTGCTAAGGTTGCTGTGGTTAATCTCTTCAGGACGTTTCCTCCTGCGAATCACGAGAGTAAAATACTCGATACACTTGATGTAGAAGATGAAGAACCATTGCTTGAGCCTGCTTGGCCTCATCTTCAAGTTGTCTATGAACTTCTCCTTAGATTCGTGGCTTCACCAATGACTGATGCAAAGCTTGCTAAGAGATATATTGACCATTCATTTGTCTTGAAACTCTTGGATTTGTTCGACTCTGAAGACCAAAGAGAAAGGGAATATCTAAAGACCATTCTTCATCGGATTTACGGGAAATTCATGGTGTACCGACCTTTTATCCGAAAGGCTATCAACAATATCTTCTACAGATTCATTTTCGAAACCGAAAAGCATAATGGTATAGCGGAGTTACTCGAGATTTTAGGAAGTATAATCAATGGTTTCGCCTTACCATTGAAAGAAGAGCATAAACTTTTCCTAATCCGAGCTTTGATTCCACTTCACAGACCTAAATGTGCTTCAGCCTATCATCAACAGCTTTCTTATTGCATTGTTCAGTTTGTAGAGAAAGACTTCAAGCTTGCTGATACAATCATTACAGGTCTGTTAAAGTATTGGCCTGTAACTAACAGTTCCAAAGAAGTTATGTTCCTTGGTGAACTAGAAGAAGTCTTGGAAGCAACTCAAGCTGCCGAGTTTCAACGATGTATGGTTCCTTTGTTCAGACAAATCGCTCGATGCCTCAACAGTTCGCATTTTCAGGTTTGAAACTCGGTTTGTTAATCTTGTAAAATACCTCTAAAGAGTTGTTAGAAACCAATGTTGTTTCTTTTTTCAGGTGGCTGAAAGAGCATTGTTTCTATGGAACAATGATCATATAAGAAACCTGATTACTCAAAACTATAAAGTGATAATGCCAATCGTATTCCCGGCTATGGAAAGAAACACACAGAGCCATTGGAACCAAGCGGTTCAGAGTCTAACTTTGAATGTGAGAAAGGTATTGGTAGAGACAGACCAAACTCTATTTGATGAATGCTTAGCCAAGTTCCAAGAAGATGAAGCTAATAAAACTGAGACTGTAGCTAAACGAGAAGCAACATGGAAGCTTTTGGAAGACATGGCTGCTTCTAAATCTGTAAGCAATGAGGCAGTACTCGTTCCAAGATTTGCATCATCTGTGACTCTTAACAATGGTAATAGTTGAATACTTTATGCTCTTTATTATGAACAATACTGTAAGACCCGACCTTCTTTAATGGTCCTGGTCAACGGGTTGACTTATTAATCCTGTCAAAACCTTCTTTAAATGCAATTCACCAACTAACCGAGAATTAACTTCTCGTAAACAACCCTGAAAAATAGTGAGAGTGAGCAACAGGGGAGTCACTCAGTGAGGGGTGTTATGCTAGGGGCAACACGCAAGT
>KE157548.1:0-44867 GCA_000411055.1 Leavenworthia alabamica
AAAAATTTATTAATCATTATATTTTAAATTATTTTATCATTTAAATAACATCCAAATATATAAAGATAATATATATATATATATATATATTATGTATTAAATATAATGTACGTAAAAATATATATTTTTATAAAAATTATGTTAAATTGAATTTAGCGTCAAGAGGGAGGGGACTGACAAGTGTACATATGTAGCTAGATGCAGATTCCACCATATGGGGCAAAATCGTAATTAATCAGAATGCGCGTGTTGTTTCATGATGTGTATTTCAACATTTCCACAATCCTCCACAGCCCACTTGGTTATGTGTTTGCTGCACTTCCTCGCTATACTCTTCGTGCTATTCATATACTATAAACAACTAGCCCTAAACATTCGGATTAATCAGATTAAACGGATCAGATTATTCGGTAATTAGATTGTTCGAAAAATTTTAAAATTCACCGAATAAATTGAAAAAATCTCGGATTAATCGGTTCGGATCAGATCAATGGATCAATGCAAAAAAAAATTCAGATTAATCGGATCAAAATGTTTAGTTAGTCGATTTTTTTTTTCACATTATCTATTACATCATCAATTTTTTCTCAGAAATATGATTTAAATCTATGATGAATACTTGTCAACGAGCACAATATCATTATAACTCCTCTTGCAACACTTGATAGCACGATAAACGATATCTTGCAACACCCAATAGGCTAAAGTTGCTTCCACTATAGATCCTTAACCTTAATCAATAGACTAAAACATATGCATATATGAATACCTGCATCTACAACGTATGTAGAACATCTAAAAGATCGTTTTTATAATAAGCACTACACACTTACCTCATGAATTTTCTACACACGTACAACAACCGTTACACATGTTATTATAAATACAATAGTGTAAATTGTAGGACAATAATTATGTATACTTTAATTAAATTTATGAAAAACATCTCCCAATATGTAATTTATAACATTTACAATTCCCGATTAAAACACTGTAAAAAGTGGACGAGTCATTCAACAACCAAACAAAGTTGTATCTTAGAACACATAAGACACATATCCTTAAAAAATGGAGTCAACAAAAACAACAGGAACCATACGAGTCAGTCAACTAAAATTAGGTACATCGACCCAACATATTACCGTCCGACTTCTTCGTTTGTGGGAGATCAGAAATAATAAGCGAGATGGAAACATTATTTAGTCGATTTATTATATTAAAATTATATAATTTTATTTCAAAAATTAAATTTTAATTCAAATAATCCGAACAACTCAAATAAACCGAAAAAATTGATTATTTTAAACCGATCCGATCCGAAATCTGAATTATAAATAAAATTGTACCGATTAACTTATTCACCCATATCCGATTAATCCGAATTCAATCTATTTCGAATTTTACCGATCTGATCCGAGCATATCCGTTTGCCGAAGGCTAATATACATTATAGTTTTTTTGTTGTCAAAGATAAAGAGAGCCTTTAACCACATTGTTTTAATTTCTTTAACGGGTTCTTCATGAGTGTATTAATAGTAACGGGGCACAATAAAAATACACCAATATATTCAATTTTAAAATTGATGCTGGTGATATAATAATCTGTGTGAAATTGGCTCCAAAGTAATGCATGGATTTGTAAACCAATACATATTAGTAGTATGAATCATGGCGAGAAAATGACTAATTAACATGCCTTGGTCTCCAATCCGGTAATATGTACGTAATTTTTTAGTTAACAAAGAGAAGTATAAATACAAGGACTGATATTGTCGTCGGGACAAAATCATAGCTTTTAAAACATGATTGAAGTTAAAAGTGATGTTAGAGTTTAAGAAAATAAAAGAATTGTCGTCAATTTGAAAGTAATGCTTTACAACTAAGTAAACCATCTTGTTGGACCGATCAACCTATGCTCCGGACTCCATACGCATCTACAATATGATTTATTCTAATTAATATAAATTGTAGAACCATAAATATATACATAAATCAGAGGAAAACTTTAATATAATGGTACAAAAAATATCTTATAAATTAATTATGACGTCACGATGAGTAAGTGTTGTATGCTACAGACATCTAGCAGAAGATTTTATAAGTCGACATCTAGCAAAATACAAGCATGCTACAGATATCTGTCGCAATCATTGCTCATGCTAAAACATTTTCATTTTTATTTTGTTTAACATTTTACATTTAGTTGTGGATAACGCACGATATTACATCTTACACAGTACAAACAACAAGATTCTATAAAAAGGCAAAGGTTGTCTCTCTACTCTATCACATCACAAAGCATTAACACTCTTCTTCCCTTTCTAACTCTTGTTCTGTTTCTTAACTACTTTGGATATGGGAGAAGTCGTAGAGATCATGTTCGGAAATGGGTTCCCGGAGATTCTCAAAGATACTTCAACCAATCAAACCCTTCACACTAACCAGCATGACTGTCATTGGTATGAAGAGACCATTGATGATGATCTCAAATGGTCTTTTGCCCTTAACAGGTTTTTCTTCTTTCTTTTGTCTCAACTTCACTTTCCTTTAGTCTTAAATTTTTTTTTATTTTTTTATTTTTTTTTCTCTCTACAGTGTTCTTCATAAAGGAACTAGTGAGTACCAAGATATTGCTTTGTTGGACACTAAACGGTTTGGAAAGGTACATTTTCCTCAATCATTTCTTATGAAACAATAAAATTGACCTAGGTCTATATTATTTATTTACATTTTTTATATCTATAGTGATATATAAAGGGAGACTCTAACTAGTATGAAGTTAAAACAGGTTCTTGTGATAGATGGGAAAATGCAAAGTGCAGAGAGAGATGAGTTTATCTACCATGAATGTTTGATCCACCCTGCCCTCCTTTTCCATCCCAAGTATGCTCTTTTTTTAGTTTTTTCACTTATATATTTTTATGTATCTGTTACAAATATTTTAGACTATGTAGTTAATTACTAATTAAGTAGTTTATATGTATAATAAATACCCTATAGTTTGTCTAAATTTTACGTTAAGAAGTAATTTTTTATTCAAGTGTTTTTTACTTAACGATTGCTCTTTGAATAGTCCAAAGACAGTATTTATAATGGGAGGAGGTGAAGGCTCTGCTGCAAGAGAAATACTTAAACACAAGACCATCGAAAAAGTTGTCATGTGTGACATTGATCAGGTTAACTTCTTAATTTTTTTTGAGTCAAAGCCTCTTATATATATAATTATCAAGTGTATTAACATAACAAATAAACGGTTTTTTTCCAGGAAGTTGTTGATTTTTGTAGGAGGTTTCTGACCGTTAATAGTGAAGCTTTTTGTAACGAGAAGCTTGAACTTGTGATCAAAGATGCAAAGTAAGGAAACTAATATTTATATAAATATAAAAAAGTGTTATGACTTATAAACTCTCTAAAACGTTTTAAAATATAATGTGAATATGTGAAAAGGGCTGAATTGGAGAAAAGAGAAGAAAAGTTTGATATCATAGTTGGAGATTTAGCTGACCCAGTTGAAGGTGGACCTTGCTATCAGCTCTACACCAAATCCTTTTACCAAAACATTCTCAAACCCAAACTTAACTCCAATGGCATTTTTGTCACACAGGTCCTTCATTTAACTTAATAAAAAATTATTAGAAGATAACAATATACTCTATTTTAATATCCAATTTATAATTATTATTTTCTCTAAAATAATAGGCTGGACCAGCAGGAATATTCACTCACAAGGAAGTCTTCACATCAATCTACAACACAATGAAACAAGTCTTCAAGTGTAAGCAACCAAGCTTTCTTTTATATTTTTCTTTGTAATAACATTGTTTAGGTCCAAACTAATAATAATAAAAACAGATGTAAAGGCTTACACAGCACATGTGCCATCATTTGCGGACACATGGGGATGGGTTATGGCATCAGACCATGAATTTGAAGTTGATGTTAAAGAAATGGATCGTAGAATTGAAGAAAGAGTTAAAGGAGAGTTAATGTATTTAAATGCTCCTTCTTTCATCTCTGCTGCTACTCTCAACAAAACCATCTCTCTCGCGTAATTTTCTCACTTTAATTAATTTATCTTTTACCTATAATTTATTTATTTATTTAAATTTTTAAACTAGGCAGGCTAGAGAAGGAGACAGAAGTTTATAGTGAAGAGAATGCAAGATTCATTCATGGTCATGGTTTAGCGTACCGGCATATTTGAAGAGGAACCGGTTTAATTTCATATAATACCATGCCTATTTCAAAAAAACCGGTTGTCTTATTACTTTGGTTTGGTTTTGTTTTCTACATTGCTTGGTTTTTTTTTTCTTGTTCTGCTAAGTTATTCCAGTTTAGTTTCGTTAACAAAACTTTGTTTGCTTACTAAAAAAAAATCTTATCGTTATCATCAAATCCTTCTAACAAATTGGGTAAATTATGGTCTTAAAAACCGGGTTTAACTACTTCGTATTACTATTTTAATCAATAATTGGCCAACAAGAATGTGACATTAGAGTTAAAGAGTGATTTTTATTCAACAGGAAGGAATATAGTATAGAAACATAAGTTTCTTGAAAACTAAACCGAAGCAAATCAAGTTCAATTAAACCGAAACACTCAAGTTCAATTAAACCGAAACAAATTAATCAAGCCAATTAGTAGTAAAAATACAAAAGGAAAGAACGAACCGATCACTTGTGACCAGTGAGATGAACATCTTGAGGAAGGAGACTATAATCGATTTGAAGCTCCTCAAGAATCCTCTTAAGTTCAATAACCAACGTTGTTCTTCTTATATTCTTCTCTACAAATACTTGGAAGTTCATGGTATGCATAACCAACAGATTCATTTTCAACTTGTTCATATTCTCAATAGCCCTAACCATTAAGAACGTTTCTGGATACCAATGTTGTGGAGTCTTCACCAAGTATCTAACCAAATACACGCAAACATTAATATTTTCATATGGGTTTTTAGGGTTTAGTCTTATAAACAAACCTAAAACAAAAACACTTACTCTGTCACTTTTTCTTTGAGTGTAGCTATTTTCTCAGCTGGTGTAGAGAATGCAATAGAGAAGTCAATGAAATCTCCCATATCTGGACTTCTATAGTAATTACTTATAGGTTTTGATATTAAAACCGCGTTTGGATAAAACACTTTCTCGTTGTCTATCTTGAGGAACACGGTAGTTAAAAGATGTATTTCTTCAACAAGCAACTTCAAAACAAAAAAAATTAGGTTTAGAGATGTTTTAAAGTAGTGTGAGTTAACAAAACTTGCAAAAGTTCATTACCATTACACCGTCGATAACACAACGGTCTCCGACATCATAAGGATGCATTACGAAAACGAACACAAAGGATTCAAAGATGTTCTTGCAAGTGCTTCCGATCATGAAAGCAAGACCCACGAATTGGGATGAGAAGACAAGTAAAAGCTTGGTTGTTGCTATATCCAAAAGTACCAACCATATGATGAATATGGCAACTGATAAGACACCAGTTATAAGTTTGTCTACTTGTTTAACTGCTGTTTTTGTGTCGTTTAATGAATGTCCTAAAGCTTTTCGATTTGTGTAAACTTTAACCTATCAAAAATGGTAACACAAAGTTTATATATATGCATGGTTACAAAATTTAAGAATATTTGGGAATATATATAGTTGAAGAATGTTATTACCACCCAATCTGTAAAAGCTTGACGTGTGATTTTTCCAGTATCGGCACCTTCTATTAATGGGAGTACAAGATCCACCTCTTCTTTAATCATGAACCTCAAGAGATCATCTTCTTCTATGTAACTAAACATTAAGAAGCATTTTAGCTTTACAATTCAAGTTTGTTTAAGTAAGATGAGAACTTATAAGAAAAGAAAGAATTAGAAGAGGACTCACTTGTGGTTTGGTTGAGATACATTGTTGAAGATTTCATAAGCAGCAGCCACAGCTTCCATTTCATTAGTTATCTCTTTGTCAGTTTTCTTTTTCTTATTGCTTGCTTCATCTAAAGTATTTGATATGGTTGAGATACCAGAAGCTCCCACAGCTTCGATCAAGACTCGCATTGTCATAGCTGAGACTTTCTCTTGTTTCATCTTGTGAACTTTTCCCATATCAATCACTTTCTTGTCTTTCACCTCTCCATTCTTGGTGCTTGTGATACTAAGGTGTCCCGTGCTTGGCTCACGTCCAACTCTCTCTGCATCTTCTATAAGTGGAGGTCCCGAGAGTGTTTGGAGAACGTATTGATGGAAGACAGATTCTTGAATTCTCTCAAAGAAGTTTCTAACGTTGAACTTTGAAGCAAGAACTTTCAAGGCAAATGTCTTCACCAAGAAAATTATTGAACCAACGAGAAGTGAGACAATAGTCCAAGTTATGAAGTCAAGAAACCTTTTGGTCTTATGAGAGTGTTTATAGTCATCATCAAACAAGACAACCCAAGCAATCAAAACTAGACTGAACCAAATGAAGACTTGAACATTCTTCTTCAAACCATGCACAAAGTACAACACTTTTTTCCTTAAGAGATAGTTTCTTTCAATGAGAAACACAGCTAAATGCATGAACCAATTCGTCACAAACATACCACTAAGCACAACCATCACAAGCACACACCATTTCCACACTACCAAACCCCAAATACGATGATCATGCACTACTTCAACGGTTAAGCTCACAACCAAAGTGGTCAAAAGAACCAAAAACACTACCAACTCAATAAAAGCCAGAGGCTTCATTCTACTACGTTTCACTCGATGTAGCTTAACCTTTTTGTATATTTCCTCATGTTCATCTGTTTCATCCTCATCAACTTTACTCAGTGTTGCTGAAGCAACGCTCCTAGTTGATCTGTTATTAGGTGAAGCCCTATCAGAAGAACTTCTTCTTAATGAAGCAGAACCTAACTGGTCCCTAGGAGTTCCACCATTCTCCTCTGCCCTAGGTTTGTCATATCGAAAAGAGGCTTGTTCCCCAAACCTTGACTTGGGTTTGGAGTAAACTGACCTTGAAAGAGACTTCCTTTGAGTTAGACCTTCATTGTTAGGACTTGGAATCTTAGGTGGCTTATGTACACTACCAGAGAACTTATAAATTTCAGGTGGAGGTATAGTTATTGGCTCTAGTTTCGTAGTCCCTGCATCTGATTGCGTTGGAGATGATGCTACTGGATCTTTTGACTCTTCTTTCTCAGAAACATTGATAATAACTTCATCTCCGTTGTTGATTCTCTTCTCTGCCATCCCTAAGTCACCTTCAGAAGCTGGACCAAATCATAAGAACACATGTATTAATACTTAGATCAATCACAAACTCTTAACACAACTAGATACAATTAGATCTGACCTAACAGATGCTTGAAAACTAAAAAGTTTTCACCATTTTTAAATTGACCAAACTTAGGAACACCTCTAGCTATCTTAAAGTTAAACCCTACAAGACTATAATATCAGTTTTAGAAAAGTTACCAACTCAAATCTTGAGCAAGAAGAGCAAAAGAACGCAAATGTTTGAAGAGAACTGTAATAGAAAGAACTAAGAACATGTACTATGCCAAAAACAGAACAGGTATGGAACTCTCTATCTTCCAGTGGACCAAAAAAGGAAACAAAGAGAAAGAAATGAAAAGAACATACCCCAAGAAAGTAGTGATCTTCAAACTGTAGTCTTGTTTCTTGAAGTGCGCATTAGAGCTTATAAATTAGTTGAGTAAGTATAAAAAATGAAACTCGAGACTCCAGAGTAATATAGACAAGAAAAGCATAGGCATCAGTTACAATAAAATAGAGTAAAAAAAATGAAATTTCCAGAGTAATGCAGACAAAAAAGCATAGGCATTAGTTAAAATAATATAAACCTAAAAAAAATGAAATTCGAGAGTAATACAGACAAGGAAAGGATAGCGTAAATTATGTGAACTGAGAGACTTATTTTAATTTATTTTACATCTTTTTCTCATGTCCCGCCAATCGGTGTTATATTTTAAGTTTTCATTTATTTATTAAAATATAGTAATCATGTTATTTATTATTCAAAAGAATATTAAAGTTGATATGCATGTGATTTACGTAAAAAAAAACATGAAACGAGAAGTCACACAGCTTGGCGAAAATTCAAAGAAGGTTGACAGAGAGTTGCGCGTATAGACTAGAAGAATCCGTCGATTTGACCATGTGGTCTTAATCAAGCAGTTTTGGTCGCAAAAATTATCACGTTGGAACCGTGCCTCGGTGCATCGGAGCCTCGTGGCTAATATAATAACTTAATAATCCTAATATCATATCTTAAATTGCCAAGAAAAATCATATACTGTGAATATTAGCCATATTAGGATTCGAATCAAAAAATTCGAATATTCATAATTGTTCAAAGCAAATCAAATACCAAAATATAGTATTCGTAAAAAACGAATTAAATATCAAATATTATTTTTGGAATGATCCGCTTCGATTCGGATATTTATCATATATATAAATATATTAAAATATATAATTATAAATATATATGTATAAACAGAAAATTTAATTATTATAGTGATTTATTTCCTGAATAAGTTTTATATTCTCTATATTATCATAATATTCGAATATTTTAAAAAATATTTTGTTCGAATATTNGAAAATTTAATTATTATAGTGATTTATTTCCTGAATAAGTTTTATATTCTCTATATTATCATAATATTCGAATATTTTAAAAAATATTTTGTTCGAATATTAGGATATTTTAAAAAATGTTTTTGTATATATTAAAAATTTATGACTAAACAAATAAAAGTTAGACAAAAAACAAATCGAAGCGAAGCAAATAGTTCGCGAATAATCTAAAAATTTCTGAATATTCGAATTTCCGAATATTCTAAAATTTTCGAATAGAAGTGAATCACAATATTAACTATTCGGTAGAAACGAATCGAATCACGAATAATAAAAAAATTCCGAATATTTTGCTTCCAAATATAATATTACCAACTAGGACTTGGAAAGAAAAAGAGAGGCGACAACCCGAATCTATTGAGTCATCGGCTTCACCGTTAATTTCACATATGATATTATTTTATTTTTTTGTTAAAACACAAATGTTATTATATTAAATTGTCGATAAAATAATCAAAGATAATAGTATTATTTTCTAACGTTTAAATATAAATTACCTACCCTTCATGCTTTTAACGTGCAAGACATAATATTTAATATCTCGCATAGAACCAATTCAAATTAGTTTATTCAAAAACTGAGTCTATTCTTTTAATGAGCATTGAACCAATATTCTATGAATTACACATTTTTGTTGTTTTGTATAATAAATAATAAATAGAAATATATATTTATACTTATTAGTTAACGAGTGTTTTCTTATATTATATAAATCGGTTAGCATGGTCATATTAGCCAGCGTTGAAAGGTATGATAGATTTGTCCATTGTATTTTGTTGAGATCTTATTTAGATCGCAACAAAATTCTGGAAAAAATGTATGGATCAAAAAATAACACTAAACTTTACAATTGATATACTTCGTTTAGCTTAATTACATATGGTGTGTTT
Source organism: Leavenworthia alabamica (assembly GCA_000411055.1). Taxonomy (NCBI): domain Eukaryota; kingdom Viridiplantae; phylum Streptophyta; class Magnoliopsida; order Brassicales; family Brassicaceae; genus Leavenworthia; species Leavenworthia alabamica. Next base: position 9,532 of record KE157548.1, read on the forward strand.
AGTAATTCATACAAACACTAGTATTATCTTTAATACAAACATATATCATTATCTATTTATTTATGTTTGAATATATTAAAACAACAATATAATCTACAAGTATGGAAACTGTTAATTAAAATAACACTAATATTCTTCATGTACTATCTTCCTCTTAGTTCTGTAATGGGCCCATTTTAAATCACTTAACTAAGCCCAAATATAACCCGATTTTGCTTAACCTAATCTAGGGTTCTTAGAGTGCCTCATGTGATAGGGTTAGGTTTATAAATCATCTTATTCCTTATTCCTATGTCTCTCTGTTTTTTCTCACTAGTTAACACACCTTTAAAGCAACGTTAATGTCAGTTTACTTTCATGTGTATAATTGTGTCATTTGCTTTACCATTCATTTCATTTTCACATATGATATTATATTATTTTTTTGTTAAAGCACAAATATTATTATATTGAATTGTCGATAACAACGAACTTGATACTTCGATAAAATAATCAAAGATAATACTATTTTATAACATTTTAAATATAAATTATCTATTCCTCGTGCTTTTAACGTACACAATATAATATTTATAATATCTCGTTTCAAACTAATTTAAATTAAAGTGGGGTATTGAATTAATGAATGTAATATAATTTAATAGAATATTAATTTAGAGTGTTATTCAATTATATATTTAATAAATTTTTTAAATTTTATGTGTTATTGGAGTTAGTATTTTTAGTTATTTTTCTATAATATTTTAAATTCTACTATTATTCAAATTGTTAGTTTTGTAATTTTATAAAATTTAAATGTTATTCAATGTTTATGTGATAATAGTATTTAATAAAATTTTAATAGAAATGTTAAACTAAAAATGGGAAGAAACAATTCTTAGCTATATTGGTGAGAATTATGACTTCTATTTTACATCTTTCTCCCATTCATAATTGACAAATACTATCTTTTATAAATATATATATAATTTTTGTTTTGTCACATTAATTACAATTTTAACTATTTTAAAACATGCTAAAATAAATATTTTTAAAAATTTCATAAGCAAACGATTATAGCTTTCAACAACTTTACACTTTTTTCTACCGTCAACACTATTAAAAAATACTTTTAAATTTGAAATTATTTTTTTATGAACTATATATAATAAAATATTAGTTATATATAATACCTATTTTTGTTTTTTAATAAAATCTTATTGTAATAAAGTTGTTGGAATTCATAAAACAGGGAGTGAAGACGTTTGATTGTTATGTAACTAAAAAAATTTTGGAGAAATATATGCAAAATAAAAACATGATGAAAACAAAATAGATTAATTTAAGAAAAATGATACTTTTAAAATTCTATTATATTCTATTAAAATATTGAAAAAGTGAATGTTAGAATTTAAATTATATTAAAGATAATTAGATTCAAATCTTTTATAATTTTTAAAATTCTATTGCTTATCTCTAATTGAATTTAATTCACATTTTATTAAAAATCCATTATATTATTTAGTTCAATACCCCACCTAAATTACTAAAAACTGAATCTGTTCTTTTAATGAGTATCAATAATTCCAATGCATGTATTTTTGAATTTAATTAGCTTAATGTTATAATTTGTTTTGACAACTAGTTTAATTATATATTTTATGAACAATATTCTATGCATTACACATTTTTATTGTTAATTACAATATATATATCTACAGTTAAAAAGTTTTTCTTCTTATTATATAGATGTCAAGTTTTGAATACATTTAATTTTAGTGGTCTTAACTCTTAATTTCTTTAGAATATGTGTAAAACATTATGATCTGCAAAATAAGGAAACGGTTAAAACTTAAAACAATACTGGTGTAACTTTTTTCCAATATTAATATTCTTAATGGACCTTATTTCATTTAGTTAGGTAATGACCTAATTTTAAATCACAAAAATAAGTCCAAATAAAGTCCAAATAAAGCCCATAATAGCTTTAGGGTTTCCTCAGAGCTCTCAGGATATATCTATTAGGTTTTAAAGCATTTGTTCCCTCTTCCCTGTCTCTCTGATTTTTTTTTTTCATTTCTTCACACAGCTTTAAAACATCAACAATGGCGGTTACCTTCTCAGATCTGCATACAGATGAGGGTGTCAAATCCTTGGAAGAGCACCTCGCCGGAAAAACATACATCTCCGGGTAAATTTATCACTTTAATATTTTTTACAATCGGATCTTAACCTTACATTGATTATATTTTCTGAATTTGATTTTGCAGAGATCAATTGTCTGTAGATGATGTGAAGGTTTACGCTGCTGTTCCGGTGAAACCTAACGATGCTTTCCCTAATGCTAGCAAGTGGTATGCCTCTGTGGATTCCCACCTTGCTAAAAGGTTAGTCCTTTATGAACTATTTCTGAACTAATCTATTTTGATTTTGATTTGTTTATCAATCTTCAATAATTGACGAGTTTCAATTTGTTTCAGTTTCCCCGGAAAAGCTCTTGGAGTTAACCTCGGTGGCTCTGCTGCTTCAGCTCCAGGTGTTAAGGCTGAGGTACCTATTCTTGATTCTTTATGTGAATAAATGTTCTGATCATAGACCTTAGAAAGTGTAATTAATATAGTATTTGAGCAATGCTTTAATTAATGTAGGGATCGATGAGACGTGTTTGGTAGAGGAATTGTGTTGAGATGTTTTGTGTATATGTGTGTGGTTTAGCTAATTTCCATGAGTTGTCAGCAGGCACCAGCAGCTGCTGCTGACGNAGCTGCTGAGGAGAGGGAAGCTGCTAAGAAGGACACCAAGAAGCCTAAAGAGAGTAAGCATCTAGTTTGAACTGAATAGTATTGAAAAGATCTAATTTTTGTAGTGTGCTGGAATTGATCTGTTTGAATGATTTATATGTGTTCTGATTGAATTTCTAACATTTGTTAGGTGGAAAGTCTTCTGTGCTCATGGATGTTAAGCCATGGGATGATGAGACCGACATGAAGAAACTTGAGGAGGCTGTTCGCAGTGTTGAGATGCCTGGTCTTTTTTGGGGAGCTTGTAAGTCTAGAATATTCGATATGAGTCTATGACTATAAGCTTTGGACTTGTTTACTAATTGGAGTCCTTTTTTTTCCTGGAAACTTTCTTGCAGCTAAACTTGTTCCAGTTGGCTACGGAATCAAGAAGCTCACTATTATGCTCACCATTGTTGATGACCTAGTCTCCCCGGACGACATCATTGAAGACCATCTCACCTCAGAGCCTAACAATGAGTACATCCAGAGTGTTGACATCGTTGCATTCAACAAGATTTAGAGACTTTAAACCTCTCCCTACCAAAACATATTTGATTTCCAAGTTTTGTTTTCGTTTGTATCGTTTTGCCAAGATGTTTCTTTTCTAGATCCAAGAGATCTTTCATGTTACAATAAACTATCAATGCTTATTATTACTTTTCAGACACTTAAGTACCTCCCAAAATTCTCTATTACTTCTGAAAGAATCACATATCCTGCAGCTCCCATCACAATTAAAAGGGTAAGTTTTCCTCCTGGAACAAGTTGTGGTAAACTTGTTGTGCTTGATGATGACACTGAGTACCTATCTGACCAAGACATTGCAGCTGGGATGACTCCAAACAATACAAGAACTAAAGAAGAGAAGAGAAACCAAAGGTTAGAATTTTGGTTTTAATGTAAATGTCTCAAGAGACTTGTACATACCACCATATGTTCCAGCAAAATCTAATGCTTTGAAGAAAATCTCTGGGTCCAGTAGGGAGAGGACAAGCGGTGGAACTAGTGTAAGAAGATATAGAAGAGGCTTGTTCTGTCCACTCGGGAGCTTCAATACTTAAGTTTTCATGAAAGCAAATATTATATTACAGTTATCAGTTATGTCTCACATGTCAACAGATTTAAAAGAAAACATAAATTTTGTTGTTTGATGATGAGGATACTCACAGTCAGAGAAGAAGTCAGCGAGGCCTAAGACAAATCCAATATAAGAAGTTGCAATTGCTAAAAGAGAGAATGCTTCCACAAAAGGCTATGTGATCATAACAAAACCGGTTTTGAGGAGATTGGTAAGAGTTTATTAAATAAGCAAGAACAACTAAACTTACACCGACGATGACATTGTTTGAGCTCAGTTGCTGCAGAGGATCTACCATCTTCTCAGAGGCCACTCCAGTATCTACTGGAAACGATCCAAGAATTACAGCGTTCCACACAAGAAATAAGCCTAGTGGTATAGCTGTGCCAAGAACAATCGCGGTTCTGAAGATCCATATATTCAGAAGGCTGAGTTAATTCAGACACATTGAGTGAGTTTCATCATCATCATTGTATGGTGTATAATGTCACCTTACTTTTGGCAAGTCTCCTTCAAGATCCGTGCAAAGAATCGGCACCACATTCTGTAATCAATTAAAAAAGTTTCTCATCTTGGAGTCAAGAATCTGAGGTTGAATCACAAGATTGACTAACTTACCTGGTAAACAAAAGAGAGTGCAATGATGGGTATACTCATGGGAACAGCTTCAAAGTTAGCTTTGAGAAGAGCTTCCCAGTGTAAGTTTCCACTTGCAACTGCCTACCAAAATGGTCATTTATAGTTTTGTTTTCCCTTTCATAGTAAAGTCTTTAATAAAAAGTTGATACCACAAGTGCTGCAAACGATGCAATTACTCCGAAAACAAGAACTCCATTGGCTGTACCAATGAATCGCTGGCTGCAACCATATGGAGAAAGTTATGATTAACTTCTCAGGTTTACCCATAGACAGTTTCCAACAGAAAAGCTAACCTTCCAAAGAAGCAAAGACCTCCAAGAACTAGTGAGAACAGAGTTGCACTCTCCCATCTACAAAAACATTATGAGAAGTACAGCAGCATAATACTCAACTATCAGTGTAAGTTCTTACATTGGAATGCCGAGGAAGTCTGTAAGGATGCCTGAAGTCCGAGCAATGTAAGCCACAAGAAGGGTGTAATGTATGAGAATGTAGGACCAACTACACAACAGAAAGGCTTGTTTTAAGCTTCAAATGAAAGAAACAGTGAGAGTAACTAAGGAACACAAGTTCTGAAATGAGAATGAGAGGATGATTACGAAACAACTTGAACTCCAACAGATCCAAGAGTCCGCTTCGCCATTGAGACCTGTCCAAATATCAAGTCAAAGCTGAGCTTTTACAGCATAGTTAAGCAAAGTTTGCTCGCATAGAAGGGGAATAATACAAGAGATACGCCTCCAGAGCCTAGTTCACTCATGGTGTTGACATTCACTTCAGCGACAAGCAAACCAGTCACAACCTGAAACCAAAACAATATATGTTTCTAATGACCAATACATTTACTTGAAAGAAACATAAATAGAGATAAAGAAGAAGCTTTGAGGATCACCATAAAAGCCCAACAGAAAATGCAGGCTACTGCAGAGGCTAAGAAACCTGATTCTTGTGTCACAGCTGGAATTGCAAGTATCCCTGCACCTACCTAATCATAGAAAAGGATAGAGAGTTATCAGAAACCAAACTTGATTGTTTCTATAACCATTTCATCAAGAACGAAAAAAGACTTACTGTAGTGCCAGCAACCAAGAAGATAGCACTGGACAAACTTCCTGAAAACTTTCAAAACTTAAACCAAAGATTTATACAGATTTTGGTATTCACATGCAAAAGGAAACAATCTTTGTACCGGATTCTCGCTTCAATGTTGATGGATTAAGATTAGAGAAGAGCCTCTCAAATTCGACAATCTTATCTTCTTCTTCATCATCATCTTCCGTTGTTACCTGTGTTTCTCTGCGTTCATCGGACACTCTCTGAGGCAAACACTTAAACAATCTTGGGGTCTGAGTTCTAAAGAATGAGTTTGATTTGAAATCAAAACAGGAAGAGGAAACATGACATCTTGGTACATGAAAAGAGAGAAGTCGACTGAGAATTGTGAGTTTTGGAACTGAAGCAGTAGGTAACCGAAGACAAGTGTTGCTTAGAGACACATACATCTCTATGTTTATTTTTTTAATATCTTGGTCTGTAATGTCTGAGATCAGACACTGCGCGATCAGTCTTCTAGTTTTTTGCGAATCCAGTTCAAAAAGTTGTTGTGACTTAGTTTAGAGACTAGAGAGTAGAAAGAGCTTAGCTTCCGAGATTAACATGTGTGTGGCTGTCTTATTTTCCCATTTTTATTTCCCAATTAAATTATAAAAGCTACGCATTTATGCTTTCACCCCAGTCACAATTTTTTTTGTTTTCACCTTAATTTTCGTTTTCTTTCATTAGTTTAGTAAAAACTAAAAAGTAAAAACGTTATCTTTTTCTTTATATCATTAAGATCAAGTTGATATGATTTATTTTTATCAAAATTCTTTTAACTCTACCTAAAAATCCTTTCTCTTCATCAATAGTCACAAGCTCTGATATAGAACCAGTAGAAGCATCCCACAAGTTAAACAGTACTGCCTTATTCTAAAGCTATAAGTCTAGAACATTAGCACATTCCCAGTCAAGCAAGTTATAGTAGAACTTGTAAGGACAAGGATAATTTAAGGACCTATTTGTAATTATGTATTCTAGATACCTAGCTAACTCTCTACAATCATTTAATGAATTTTAAGATTCTTTTTCAAGTCTGAGGATTGCATCTACGACAAGCCATTACATAATTTTAAAAGAAAGTTTATTTTCATTTTTTAAAGATTTATTTCCATTTTCGACACGAATTTCAAATGTTTATTTAGTTTTCCTTTCTGTATTATTGAATTAAAAAAATTATATAATTAAAAAAGAAATAGAGAAGAAAGTCTATTGCGTCTGACTTGGGTCCGACAAGGACGGGTTAGAAAACAGAGAACCAAGGAACTTTATTTTATTTTCCTTTTTTCTTGTCGTGTTTGATAGAATCAACCATATATAGTATTTGTTAATTTGATTTTATCTTCTTCTTCTATAAAAACAAATTTTAAAATTAGGGTTTATCTTCTTCTCCTTTATTCCCTTGACTTTTGGAAGCTGCTTTTTTTTCTGTATAGAGAAACAAAAAACATGAAGAAGAAGCTACACACACGTTTTCCAGCGGTTTCACTAATTACTTTTTTAACTGTTTTATTAACTTATAAGCTCGTTTTTATATATGAAGATAACTTTTGAAAGTTCTGTTCTGTAACTTGTTAGTTTGGTTAGGGTTTCACTTATGTTGTGAGTACATGTTTTCTTCCTTAAGGTTGGTTTTGAGTCTATGTAAATGTGTCTTGAGAAATATGTGATATTATTTATAGATAAAATTTTCTTAGTGTCTGAGTCTGTGTTCTATGTGATATTATGTAAATGTGTCTTACTGTAAAGGATGAGATGTTCTTGTGTTAAAACACTACTGTGGTGGTGGTTGCCTTGGTTTCTTGACTATCTTTTTTAATGCCATTGAACCTTAGTTTTTTTTTGTTAAAGACAAGGATTAAGAAGATTATGCAAACTGATGAAGAAGTTGGGAAAATAGCTATGGCAGTTCCTCTTCTTGTTTGTAAGTTTGTTTCTTACTTAAGTTTTGTTCTTATTAGTGTACAGTTTTGTTTTTTACATGTAGTTTAATGGTTCTTGTTTGAATTATTAATTTGTAGCTAAAGCTTTAGAGCTGTTTTTACAAGACTTATGTAATCATACATATGATGTAACTATTAGCCGAGGTGCAAAAACTGTCAACTCATATCATTTGTAAGTTTGGCTCTTGTTATTTATAAACCAAATTGTTTTTTTTTTCTGGCTTCTTCAAAGGTTCTTTATTTTTTTCCAGGAAGCAGTGTGTGCATACGTTTAATGTGTTTGATTTTCTAAGAGAGACTGTTGGTAAAGTTCCTGATTTTGGTGGCTCAGAAGCTGAAGACCAATCTTCTACCAAAAGAAGGTTAGTCCCAAGATCAGTTATTTCTAATAACTTTGTTTCATGTCTAACTACTTGTTTTGCTGACTTTTCAGGAAACTTGTTGATGAAAGTAATTACAACGACGAAGATATGAAGACAGCTCTAACGGTAACTAGCCAGACTTGTTTTGCCAATGAACAGTTTGTATTTGGCTTAATGCTTATTTTTAATGTCTTGTTACAGAATGAGGTCAAACATACTAGTAGTGGCAGAGGAAGGTGGGGTAGATGCCGTGGAAGAACAGAAAGTGGCCAGACTATGAAGTTTGAAGATGCTTCTCTCGAAAGCAACAAGATCCCATCTCCTGAAAACGAAAGCTTTTCTTATGATGATGAATCTTGGAAGAACAGTAACTCAAAGTTGAAAGTAAGGGATTTTGACCTGAACGTGGGATTAGACGAGAATGGAGACTATACTACATGGCCATTGTTTGGGATGAAAGAAATAAAAATAGATGTTGATCAACAACAAGCTATTGGTAATGATGAGGAAGATTACAATGAAGAAGAGAGCATAGACCATGATTAAACAAGTCTAGGTTGTTTCAGCCTTTCAGGTTTAGATGTAATAATGAATTCAAAAGCCAAGATAGTAGAAACCAACTTAGGAACTAACTCACTTTATATTTATAGAAGCAGTGTGTGTAGGAAATTGTTTTTAAAAAATCTTATTTGTTTTTTTTTTTTAATTTGAAATTGATGATCCAAAATTAGCCGAAACGACCCGCCGGATCCAAAAGCAATACTCTAAACAAGCGAGCGGGTTTAATATTTGATATCGTCGTGGTCTTCAAAACAAAACCCCAGAAAACTCTCTCTACTTCTTCATCTCACCGTTAAGTTCCGTCGTAACTATGGATTTCCAGGTTGTGATTCTCGCCGGAGGTTTCTCTAGTAATCTCGTTCCCTTAGTCTCCAAGGTCCTTTCTATCTCTCTCTCTCTTTGTTATTAGAAAACCAGTTTTTCGCAGTAAGTTTAGGCTTATAGCTAATTTCGTATTCGTGCTGTTCAGGAAGTTCCTAAGGCGCTGCTACCTGTAGCTAATCGTCCGGTGTTATCTTACGTTCTGGATCTGCTCGAGAATAGTAATCTTAAGGAGCTGATCGTCGTATGCTTCATATATTTTTCATACAATTGCTGAATTGAATGTTTTAAATGGATTTTGGTGGAGCTTTAGAGTTGTTCGTTTCGTATTTACTGGAATAGGTTGTTGAAGGAGAAGATGCTGCTTTGAAAGTTGGTGGATGGATATCTTCTGCTTGTGTTGATCGCTTACATGTTGAGGTTATTTACATTCCTTTAACCTCGGCAATTGCTTCATCTAGATCCAATGAAATGCAACTGGTGCAATCACCATTAAAGTGTATCTAATAGTCATCTGAATTTAGTCAGTCATGTAGAGTCGTCGTAGTGAAAATTCTGTGCAATTGAAAGAATCTAGTGTTATATTCATTATAGGTGGTTTTGGTTCTAGAATTTCCAAGAACAGTAACATTAGGAACCATTTAAATTTTCTCTTTGATTAAGGTATTCTCGCTTTAGAAGCCATCTTTGCAATTGCGCGTGTTCTGAGGTGATGGATTTAACAGCTATTTAACGTGTTGCTGGATATCTTACTTTAGGTTGCTGCTGTTCCTGAGAATGTTGGAACTGCTGGGGCCATCAGAGCAATTGCACATCACTTGACTGCCAAAGACATTTTGGTTAGCTGCAATAAACCTGTCTCTTAGTCTTAGCTGATGCCTTCTTGTAGCTTTTACATTTAGATAGCTTCTAGCTAAATAGTAATTTGCGTTGATGCAGATTGTAAGTGGAGACATTATCTCTGATATTTCACCTGGTGCTGTTGCTGCCACTCATAGAAGGCATGATGCAGCAGTAACTGTAATGCTTTGTGCTGAACCGGTCTGTGGGCCATCAGAATCCAGTGGTGCTGGTAGTAAAGATAAAACCAAAAAACCTGCTTGCTATGATATCATAGGGCTTGATTCCTCGAGACAATTCTTGTTATACATAGCCACAGGTGCTAGTTTGAATTCTTCTTTTTATTTTTAGAGGCAACAAAATGCTTGAATCTGTTTTTGATTTACCACCTAAATTTTCATAGGAGCTGAGATTAAAAACGATACCCGAGTTAAAAAGAGCATTCTCTGTGCGGCTGGCAAGGTAATGTTCTCTAATTATGAGTTTTTGAATTGACCTACAATGCAGTCTTCTTACTGTAAGATGATTCGTATATTAATAAAATCTTAGTACAGTTTCTTATTATTCTGTCATTTTGATCTAGATGGAAATTCGATCAGATCTCATGGATTCTCATATATATGCCTTCAAGAGGTTTGGTCAGATTTGCTTTCATGCTAAACAGATTAGTTTTATCCATCAATACTCATTACTCGATATGTTATTTTATGTCTTGTGTCATACAGATCAGTCCTGCAGGAAGTTTTGGATCAAAAATCTACTTTTCGGAGCCTAAAACAGGATGTTCTCCCATATCTTGTTCGTACACAGCTGGTTAGTTGATTAAGGTCCTTTTAACTGGGATTATACCATTTGTTTTATTATTACCCTTTGATCTTTTGTTTGTGTTATTTTCTCTTGAAAATATCAGAGATCAGATGTCTTCTCTGATGAAAAAACTGTAGAAGAAAATGGAAATGGAAATGGAATTGGAAAGAATAACATGCAGAACAATGAGATGGTTTTGTCTCAAATTCTCTCCAACGCTTCTTTGCCAAGCTTCCATGAAGTGTATGAATCAGGTCTGAATAACCAAAAAACCCATAAATGCTGTGTTTATATAGCGGATGGAAGTAAATATTGTGTTCGCTTGAATAGCATTCAAGCCTTCATGGATGTAAATAGAGATGTAAGTTGTTTCCTCATAGTTATGTTCCACAGAGGAAATCCTTCTACATTGTTTTTTTTCCTCAGTTGACATCTTGAGCTCCGCAATTGTTCAATGTGCAGGTTATTGGTGATGCAAACCACGTATCTGGATACTCCTTTTCTTCTCATCACAACATTGTCCACCTATCAGCTGAGCTTGGATCAAAAACCACAGTACGTCTTCCACCGTGGTAGATATTGAGCATTTGTTCTATGAGTCGTGATCATCAATAATAATTTATGAGTCGTAGGTTGGACCCCATTGTATGCTAGGAGAAGGTTCTCAAGTCGGTGATAAATGCAGTGTCAAAAGATCTGTAATTGGGAGACATTGCCGGATAGGCTCCAATGTGAAGGTAACAATGAGTTTTAACTCATGCCAACCAAAGAAAGGTTGGTGGTGGTATGCATCTCTAAAATACACTCAATTGCTTGTATGTGGGCGCAGATTGTTAATTCAGTTGTGATGGACCATGCCACAATTGGAGACGGATGTTCAATTCAAGGCTCAGTCATTTGCAGCAACGCGCAGCTTCAAGAGCGTGTTACTCTGAGAGACTGCCAGGTAAGTTACTCAATTCAGTTCTCATAATACACCAATACATATGCAGTTCTATTTTGGATTCCACAATCATAAGATCAATTTTTTGTTTTTAGGTGGAAGCAGGGTATGTAGTTTGTGCCGGCAGTGAGCACAAGGGAGAGACCTTCGCCAGAAAATGAAAAGGAAGGTAACGCATCTGAGGTCACGTCTTGGATTTTTTCTTTCAAGTCGATAGCATTTTGTTTGTTGTTAATCAGTTGGTGAACAGAGCATTCAAAGGTTTTGTTGATTAAAGAGTTAAAAACTTTTCATTAGTATATTTTGCTGTTCAATTGTTATCTACTCTTACACAAAACTAACATGTTCCGTTGGTTTTGATGTTTTTCTCTTATTTTTTGTCCGAGATGAAACAATTTTCCGTAAAATCCAGAATTTGTTATTAATGCCTTTTTCCCTATTCGATCTGCCATCCTCTAGTACCATTCTCTGAAACCACTTGGCAGTGTTTGTTAATTCGAGCGGAAAAATATACATTCAAGTTAAACGATTTTTTTTTTTTAATATCTAAAGAAAATTTCAATGAGTATACATCAATTAGCGAAATTTTTTATGAGTCTTTATAACTTGTTTAAGCAATATCAAATCAATGATGAGACAAGTTGTGATGCTTCGCAGTGAACTTTCCTTGATGTAACATTTTTTTAGATTAAACCTACAAAACCAAAATCCTTGATGTCAGATGAGAGAATTCTGCATCTTACAGAAACGTAGCCAATCATCGAGACACTAAAATTAAGCTTGAGCATACTCGGTCCCTAAAGATATAGACCATGTTTATTTCTGTGTTTGAAACAACCATAGCTTTATTGTCTCAATCATCATGTACACTTATATAGTACCATGGGTTATGAGATGAAAAGACTTGAGTCCAGTGACAAAAAATGCACAAGCTTAAAAGAGATACAAGGACACCTACCTAACAAAGATGTCAGCACTGCGTCAAGTAGCTGCTTCTAAACCTCTCCATGACCATGACACCTCCGTGGGTGTGTAATACAAAAATAAGAATGTCCACTGCTTCAGCTTGCAGGCCCTGCACCCCTTATTGCGCCCATCTCATCAAGCTTTGAGTTCTTATGCTGCAGAAAGTTAATTTTAGCAACAACAGAAATAAAATTTGCTGAAAAACTACTACTCTAACACCACTGTGCGAGCAAACAGAAACATCCAAATTCAGTTTCACTAACAAGAACGATATGCTTGCTCTGTCATTACATTAGTATATTACCTTACTCTTTTTGTGCCTCTGAACGTCATCAAGATCATCATCCCCATTGTGTTTCCTTTTCTGTATATCAAGTGATGGCGTAGCATGTAAATTCTATAGAATTTGAGAATCCAATATACAAAAAATAGACAGCCTAGATCTGCTAAATTTCATTATGTATCCCACTCAAAGAAACTGAGAAATACTTTACCATTAAACTATTCTTAGGAAAGAAAGAGGGGACAGTTTCCTTACCTTATCACTTTTTTCTTTCTTTCTGTCTCGATCCTTATCTTTGCTCCTATCTTTATGCTTATGCTTGTGCTTCTTATGTTCCTTATCTTTATCTTTACTCCTGTCCTTATGTTTCCTATGCTTCTTGTCTCTATCTTTTGACTCACTTTTCAATTTTGAAGCAATGGTAGGAGCTCCCTTCTCTGCCTGAAAGAAGAGAAACATAAGATCTCATATACTAATAACTAGCTCAACTATCATCACAACTATACTTGAGCAGATTCTTACTGGAGGCAATTGAACAGGAGCTGTATCGTTAAGATCAAAAGCCTCCTTAAGTTCATCTAGAACAAAAGGTTGGATACGAGCATTAGTATCATGTCTAAGTGATGGATTTGGAATAAGCTGATCCAATTGCATTCCTTCTCCTTTTCTAATATCTGTATCTCCCAAAACATTATGAAGATAATGAGCATCTGAAAGTGACTCTGGAAGTGATCTCTTGCAAAAGAATTGATGATGTGGTAACAACTTGTACTGTGTTATAAGATCTAGAGCACCACCTAATTCTCTTGGACCTGCACTTTTAAATCCAGAAGCTCATTGTTGACTCTCAAATAAAAAACAAAAAAACTTGAGATATAAAAAAACAAACTTGAAGTAAATTTCACCTCCAAACTTTACGCTCTCTGATTCCATATCTGTCTAAATTAATCTTATAGAAAAGTGATCGGTAAACAGGAAAGAGGACTGGAATTTCAAAAAACGAATTAAGCGAAAGCTCAATAAGATATCCAAAACCAAAATCTCCAGCTAAAGCGGTCAGATATAGAAACGAAACTCTAAATCAGCTGGAGAACGGGTTGTCTATTGAACGTCGATTTCCCGCGAGAATTAGTTTGAGGTCCAATGAATGAGATCTGAGGAACGTTCGAGAGAGAAAAGGATTTAGGGTTTGAGAGCTTGTTTCGTCAACAATGAGGTTATGATTGATATCGCGATTTTTTATTCTGATGATTCTCTCACAGAATTGTCTTTAGTTATTATTTAAAGGCACCGCGTGTGATGCACTCGCCTTACGACACGTTGACGTACTCGCGATTCCGAGGTTCGTTCTCCGATTAATCACGAAGATTTGTCGGACGCAAACGTCGAGGATTTGGATGTTCGGACTACTAATCCGTTTTTATTTATATAATTTTCAACCTTTGTAGTTTGCAAGTATTATATAACACACTAAAAGCCCATTAGCTGGCCCATATATATTTGTATGTAAACTCACTAAAACATTAATGATATGAGCTGGGCTAATGGACGTCTCTTTTTGAGATTTTAGTGAGTCGTCGAATAATATAGCTAACACTCAAATCAGTTGTCCAAGATACATGTTGGAAGAATATACGATTAGATATTGAATGGCGTGAATTTGGTTAACTTTACTGAGTCTTGTTTTTCATATAATGTTAATTATTTTTACATAATGTTAATGCATGTTCTTAGTTTAGATTTGTTGTCCATAATTTAGATTTTATAATGCTTTCCACAATGATCTAGACGAAAAGAAAATCTACGTGTAAATTTGACATATAAACATGCCTCATACGTTATAGTATTTATGATTTGACAGAAATATGATTACAGAAACGTTTTTTTTTTCTTTTTTTCTTTTAAATAAAGAACATTACAGAAATGTTACATTAATGTCACACTGTGACACATTTTTGCCATATAACTGAATGAAAGATTATGTCTTTACGAAACAAGGCTCTCTAGTTTGGTCTGATACAACAATTAATGTAGGTCAAGATCCTCTTCTTCTTCTGCACGATGGTAATTAAATTAGTATTGTAAGAGAGCGTCGACTAAGAAGAAAAGTATAATCACAAGGTGCTTATAAACTAAAGAACCCATTAAAAGAGAGAGATGATGTTAATTACCATGACAGGGTCATCGTCTTGTGTTTCATGGCGATGATGAAGTACATAATGGTGTTGTTGGCGACGAGTACTTGCCATAAGTTCTTGTTCACTTCCTAAACTAGAATGTCTAACACCAGTTTTGTTATGTTTCCTGTTAGCACGAGCTTTGGAGAACACGACCGAGTAGTTTGTAGCATCATTTGGTCCTTTTTGATCCCATCCTCCAAACTGTGGAACTGGAGCCCATCCAGAATTCTGTAGCCACCATTAATTAAAACTCCTTTCATTAGATAAAACTTTGCTTAAGGAACCAAAAAAATTAGATGAAAAAATAATTAAAGAACATACCTCTCTCCTCTTATCCATAAACTTGGTTTAGAAGAAAGAGTTCTTTAAACATTGACGAAGACGTTCATGATGAAGTGAAGGTTGATCTCTCTTGGTAAAAAAATTCACTTTTTGCTTTATAGTAAAAAATGGTTGGGATGTAACAAATGTATATGAGCAGATTTAGCATGTTTCTAAACTTGGGGAGATCTCAATCAATGGTGTTCCTTTATATACGGTGAGATTTCTTGTTGAGGTTTATATCTCAATTTTAAAGTATTGCATCATATAGTTCAAATGATTAAATATAGTCACACCTCAAATTATAACATTAAAAAGAAATATCTTATTACTTAAACGAAATGAAAACATCTTATTTAATGTAACCAACAATGGTTTGAATCCATTGACTCATATGGTTTTCTCAGAAGTGTACGAAACCTTTCTCCTTCAAGGACTCAACAGTCTCCTTGATGCTAACCTTCAAGGGTATGTAGTCTATACCAAGGCTCTTAATTTTCTCCTTGGTCACTTGGTACGTAGACACATAAGGATTCTCATCCGCACACCTGCAGATCAGAGATATAAGCTTATGAAACCATACACAAACCAGACTGGTAAAATATATTCAAAGATGTTTTACTTTTCAGGGAGTTGAAGATTCGGGTAAAGTTCACGTAGAATGTTAACAATCTCTGAGTAATGAGCCACTGTTTCAACCATACAATATCTTCCATTAGCTGAAGGGACTTCAAATGCTTGTATGTGAGCATTGGCAACATCCTTTACATTAACCCATCCTAAACTCGCATTGGCGAAAGACTCTGCACCTGCATATATAAAGAGATGGCGTTAAAATGAGTTCTCTAGCTACCATTTGACAAAAGAAGTGGAAGTTTTGTTTTTTTTACCATTAATGAAGTTTAGAATAGCAGCAGCACTTGTGTTCAGAGTTGGTTGTAAAAGAGGACCAATCACCATTGCTGGGTTAATAGTAACAATGTCTAAGCCTTTCTCTTTAGCGAGTTTCCAAGCAGCATCTTCAGCCAAGGTCTTTGATAGAACATACCACATCTGAGTTCCAGTAATAAAGCAGAAACATTTTAGTTCGAAAAGCCAACATTATAGCACAAAGTTTCATCATTCACAAAGTTCAAATACAGACCTTAGTGGCCTTGCAAAGCTCAGGATCAGAGAACCAAGTTTCATCAACGATTACATCAGGTGTGCGTGGTTTACCATTGTTAGCAACAGCAGCCATTGAAGAAGTTACAACAACTCTTTTAACAGAAGATGCTTTAGTACATGAATTCAAAACGTTAAGTGTTCCCTTAACTGCAGGATCAATAAGTTCAGCCTGGAAAAAAGTGATAAAAAGGTTTTAAGATTCAATCCATAAACTAAAACCAAGTTTAAGGATAAGATAAGAAGAACCTGTGGATCTTTAACATCATGATAAAATGGAGAAGCAGTGTGAAAAACTCCTTCACAACCATCAATAGCAGAATCAAATGAACCTTGTTCCAAAAGATCAGCTTTGAACAACTCAAGTCTTTCCTTAGCACCTTCTAATGAGTTTAAATGTTGTGTCTTTTTAGGATCACCTGTGTTATATTATAAGATGAAATCATGAAATAGTCAATAGTATGATTTGTATACAAGGATATGAAAAAAGGATCATATTATTCTTAGTGATTAATTTGGTCTAAAAAAGTAACGATTTTTAAGATGTAGCTTAGATTAACAAAACAACAAACAAGAGTATGGAACTGGACTGATCTAACACGAATTCAATGATGATGATCTAAGTTCATAGTATACAAGTAGAAACTCAGATCTAAAATAGTGTTAGAACCCTAGAACAAGTGTGAGAGAGAAGAGAAGAGTACGGAACTGGGGTCACGAACAGATGCCTTAACAGTGTAGCCACGGTTAAGGAGGAACTTAACTAGCCATGAGGCTATGTAACCAGAAGCTCCGGTTACACAAACAACTTTGCCTGCACCAGTGTTTGCCATTAGATCTGTATCTTGTCTGTCTCCTTTTGAGTCTATCTATTGTTATTCTCTGAGTTGAGGGGACCAAATGACCAATGCTTCCTCCTTATATGTTTTTTTTTTGGGATCAACTTGTGGTATATATTAACTTTGGGTGTGATTTCTTTCCCCTTTTTAAAAACGGCTGATGTTATTTGCCTTTTTTGCGTGGTCGACAAATTGTTAGGTGGGAAATGGAGAACGTATTCAATTTGATCTCTTTGACTTATTGGTAGGAATTGGGAATGGTAAGTAATATTTGACCTTTTGGTTCTATACATTCATTTTATGTTTATGATAACTTCATAACAACACTGAGACAATAGTAAAAAGATACAAAATTAAGGAAGAGTGATGTTATTATATATACAAATTCCTCTTCTTCATCAACATTATAACTATATTTCTCATATGCCATGAAAAAATTCAAAATATGAAATCAATGGTTGTTCAAGTATTGTATGAGACAAAGGGTCACAACTCACAACCTTTTTGTTTTTTTCGACCATTCCAAACTCTTCACACTTTACAACAACATTTAAAAACTACTTGCTGTACAGATGGTAGTACTTAGTAATGGATGTGGGTGAGAGCTTTTTTGAGTGATTTACTTACAGAGAGGCCCATTCACTACTCTCACTTCCTTCCCAACCTAACCAAATGGGCCTCATGCTTTGCTGCTGCAGCTACTTCGGCTGCTTTATTAGCAGCTTCACGTTTCATTGTCCTCTTTGCACGTCTTCCTGTGTTGTTTGTATTCTTCACCTGCTTATCCTTTGGCTCACATGAGGGTGACCCAGAGCTGGAACTGGGACTGGAACTAGAGCCACTGTATCTCTGGGCTGGCCTGGCTTCTTGACGCCCAGATCTGACAAAACCATTGTCACCCCATCTTCTGTTTCCTATGCGAAGATTTGATCCGTGCAAATAAAACTCGTCAAGGTCATCATCATCTTCATCCTCGTAGTCACAAGGAATGTCAAAATCATCATTGTAACCATAGCTGTATGACGCCTGTTCCATCACATCCAATGGTACAAACCATGAGGCTCTCAGGAGAAGGCACACACTCTCCTCAAACATAAAATCTTCAATGCTGCATAGAAATATACAACAGATGAATTTAGTAGAAGGCACAGAAAATTCCAACTCTAAGGTACCTCTAATGTGTCAGAACATGTAAACAAAGTATATCACAAGACAAGAATATGAAAAGAGTTTGATCAAGCAAACATACTAATAGTATGCAATACGTAAGCAAATAAGGATATTCACCTGCCATCAAGAGCCCGGTGGACACTGAGAAAATCAAATGGATGCTTACATTGCGGGCATGTAGGAGTCTCTTTGCAACCCGCCCAACGAAGTATGCATGTTACACTGAATAGATAGTAACAGATTACTCCTCTTTTAAAATCAAAGAAGAAAGTCAAGTTCCATCATAGGCATTGAATCAAACACAAAAACATAAAAGTGATAAAGAGTTCGCAGGTTAAACCTAAAACCAAACTGAAAGCTTACAAGAAGAAAACATAGTTCAGCTGAAGCACAAACAAATGAAAATATAAATGGAACCCAAGCAGATGTAAATCTATCATCTCAGAGGAACAAAATAAAAGATCCAAGAAGAATACCAGTAAGTATGTTCACAGCCTTTCACCATAGCAGTTTCTTGAAGAGCAATTTCACACAAGCAGATTGCACAACAGCCACCATGATTCCCAAAACTTGGCTCATTAATCTCTTCAGGGATCTTCTTAATATCCTGAACAGGGTCAAATAAAATCTTCAAATTACCTCCATGTATAGAGAACCCATAAACATCATCTTAAAGAGTTATACTTAACTAAATCTGTAAAATTTTGGGAAAATAAAAAGAAAGCAAATTTACATTCAGTACCAACTTCCAAGTTCACACCACATTGTAAGCCCTATTTAATTGCCCAACACAAAATTAAACACACATTAAAGCGCAAAATCCAAAATTTACGAAACCCTAATATCCATGAGCAAACACTAATACATTTTACACATGACAAGCAAGCATCATCGGATATAATCAGCTCCAGCTCCAGCTCCGACACAAGACCAACACAAACAAGCAAATTAAGAAAAAAAACCGATATTTCAATTGGAAACGCGCAGATAAATTCAATTAGGGTAAATAAAAAACCTGATCGTGAAGAGCACTATCCTGAAAACCGTCGATCACTTGCTGCTCACACACGATCTCGGTGACGGAACTCATGGTGGCGAAAATTAAATTGAAATATCAGTGTTTAGAAAACGAAAAACAAAATTATCTTCTTCTCAAATCTATATCAACAAGAATAAGGAGCTCTTAATCTGATGAAGAAGACTACTCAGATTATATAGTTGCGCCAGACACAGAACCGAAACGAGAACACGAGATGCCAAGAGAATGATTCCGATACCTTTTTTTTCCTTCCGAATGATTCCGATACCTCAACAATATATAATTGTTAAAAAAATGTAGTACACAAGAGACAAAAGAAAAAAAACTAACCTTCTTCATACCACAGAAGTTTTAGTTGCACATAAAACGGCATAGTATTGGGCAATTAATTACATCCGCATATTTTGAATCCCTTTATATATATTTTGATTGTAACGTTGTCTCTCTTTGTTCTCTACTATTTCGGATCGAGGTGAAGAGAAGCTGCTATGACTTCGAATTTAATTTCATGATCGGCGATCATAGCTATGTAGAGAGAGGATTTTATGATTTTTTCACAATTTGAGCTTGACTAGTGTCTATTTCTTGAAGATTTTCTCAGCTCATTAAGGAACTTCGTTTGAAATTTCGTTTTATGTCAACAAAAGGACGAATGGCGTCGGATCTTAGCAGAGCTGGACCAGTGACGAGAGATGTTGATGACAAAAAGGTCTTGTTTATGATTCTAGTCATTGTCACTGGTCAGACCATTGGAAGGTGTACTTTAGTAATGAATTTAACACGTCATCACTTTTTGGTTTAACAACTAATAAATACTTGTTTTGTATATTCAATATTCAATTCAAATATGTAAATATCTAATATTTACGAGCAACTCACCAAATTCAACCAAACATAATTAGTTACAACAGGCTTCGAAGAGCTGAGAACACTATCGTAGTTGCACCAACCTCTGCCTACCACTAAACACTTGTTTCTTTTGTTGGTCGACCAATTCTGTAACAATGCTTACTCAAAAGAACATATCATTAAGACATTTTAAAACATGAAACTCAATACCATGGCTTCTTGCTTCCATCCTTCTCCAATGGCTACAAATCGCGGCGAGGAAGACTCCATCATACTCTTCTCAGCATCTAACTCACCTGATGAATTCTCCTCAGCTTCCTCTTCCTTTACTTCTTCACCACTTTCAACACCTAACCGCTACTCTTTAACTGTCACTAATCTCTCTTACACCATTAACCACACCCCAATACTCAACTCTGTTTCATTAGCTGCTGAATCTTCTAAAATCCTAGCTGTGGTTGGACCAAGCGGTACAGGCAAATCCACACTTTTGAAAATCATTTCAGGAAGAGTGAACCACAAGGCACTAGATCATTCTTCCGTGATTTTGATAAATGATCGTAGAATCACTGATTACAATCTGCTACGTAAGCTATGCGGGTTTGTTCCTCAGGATGATGATTTATTACCTCTGCTTACTGTGAAAGAGACGTTAATGTATAGTGCTAAGTTTAGTTTGAGAGATTCTACTGCTAAGGAAAGAGAAGAACGAGTTGAGAGCTTGTTGAGAGATCTTGGTCTTGTTCTTGTCCAAGATAGCTTTGTTGGAGAAGGAGATGAAGAGGATCGTGGTGTATCTGGTGGAGAGAGGAAGAGAGTCTCTATAGCCGTTGAGATGATCCGTGACCCACCAATTCTGCTTCTTGACGAACCAACCTCTGGTTTAGATAGTCGAAACTCGCTTCAAGTCGTTGAGCTTTTGGCTTCTATGGCGAAGTCTAAGCAAAGAACAGTTATCTTCTCCATCCATCAACCTAGCTATCGGATTCTTGATTACATCTCTGATTATCTGATTCTCTCCCGTGGATCGGTCATCCATTTTGGGAGTCTAGAACATCTAGAGGACTCAATATCGAAACTCGGGTTTCAGATTCCAGAACAGCTGAATCCGATTGAGTTCGCCATGGAAATAGTTGAGTCCTTAAGAACTTCGAAGCCAGACTCTGTAGCCCATAGAGAGTCATCATCATCTATCTGGCCTGAAAACAATGAGAAGGTCACAAAGCATGAAGAGTTCCGTGTCCTTGACGTCACTGAGATCTCATATCTCTGCTCTAGGTTCTGCAAGATCATCTACAGAACAAAGCAGTTATTTCTGGCGCGAACAATGCAAGCAGTTGTAGCTGGATTAGGTTTAGGAAGTGTCTACACAAGACTCAAACGTGACGAAGAAGGCATAGCAGAGCGACTTGGACTCTTTGCTTTCAGCTTAAGCTTCCTTCTCTCTTCTACAGTCGAAGCTCTTCCCATTTACCTCCGTGAACGTCGCGTCCTAATGAAAGAATCATCTCGTGGATCTTACCGTATCTCATCTTACATGATCGCTAACACAATAGCATTTGTACCATTTCTCTTTGTAGTATCACTTCTCTTCTCCATCCCAGTCTACTGGATCGTTGGCCTAAACCCGTCGATTC
This sequence comes from Leavenworthia alabamica, assembly GCA_000411055.1. Lineage (NCBI taxonomy): Eukaryota > Viridiplantae > Streptophyta > Magnoliopsida > Brassicales > Brassicaceae > Leavenworthia > Leavenworthia alabamica. The sequence goes on from KE157548.1 coordinate 31,331, forward strand.
AAGCCTTCTCGTTCTTTGTCCTCTGTGTCTGGCTTATCATCCTCATGGCTAGTTCTCTGGTGCTCTTCCTCAGCGCAGTTTCACCCGACTTCATCTCTGGAAACTCTCTCATCTGCACAGTTCTCGGAGCTTTTTTCCTCTTCTCCGGCTACTTCATCCCCAAAGAGAAGATCCCAAAACCATGGATGTTCATGTACTACGTCTCACTCTACCGTTACCCACTTGAGTCGATGGTTGTAAACGAGTACTGGAGCATGCGAGAGGTATGTTTCTCACGTGGGAACATGGGCTGCTTGATGACTGGAGGGGATGTATTGAAAGAGAGAGGGCTTGATAAGGACACAAGGTGGATCAATGTCGGAATAATGCTTGCCTTCTTTGTTTTTTATCGTTTCCTCTGCTGGGGGATTCTCCTACGAAAGGCTTCCAAGTCAAACCATTAAACTTTTCACTGTACACATAAACAAAATGCATTTACATATTAAATTTTTACACTAGAAACTTTCATTTTATGATGGGCTTGTTCACAGTATATTAATTTTTCACCTTTACATCTTCCTCTATACTCTTGTTTAGATATTGTTGATGACAAGTTTTGTATGTTCAGGTTTAATATAACTTGTGGGGAATTATATAGCCATGTGAATACACTACTGAATACAAATGAAACAACAAAAAAAAAAGACTTAGTTAATTGGCTGGTCAGAGCACAAAGAGAGTAACATAACCAGATGGTTTTGGTGTTTATGAACAAAACCAAACTCACATTAAGAAAAAATTGTATGACAAAATACCTTTATATACACACAACACAAAGACTGTGGCCCAAAAGAATGAGGTCATTATTGTCTTCTGAGGAGAAAATGCGTGGGAACAGATGCTAAATCAATCACCAAAAGGATATACAGAGCAAACAGAACCTTTTCTTATTTTCTCATGTTGTTAGTTCCAAGGTGGAGATGATGGCCTGTGTATGAAATCTTGAGAAGACGAGCCGCCATAGTTAAGGTCAAGGTTCTGGAGTTGCTCCATGAGCTGCGAACGTCTTTCCTTGAAGAAATCAAGACGTGTTGTTAACTCTACCAAAGCTGCTGATGCTGCGGCTGACGGATGATTAAGCCTTGGGTATTCTGTTATCTGCAATACCATCATTTCAAGCATGTTACAGTACATTCTGTAGCTACTTAAGATGTTTTGCTAGGCAGAGAAGAAAACATTCATGTCTTTGTAGTTACTATTTGTTACATCTAACTAATTCTGACAAGGCCAATCACAGAATTGCACAACAATGTCCATTCCAAAGTTTTTAGGAAATCGATAGTCAAAGGAATGATAATAATGAGCAAAAGGTCTTACATCTAAAGCTCTTGAAGTCGATGGAACAGATGGAGAACCCATGGCTGAGAACTTGTCCACGGACATCATTCCAGACTCTTCATTGATTTTGGAGTCAATCACGTTTGTTGATTCTGGTACTTGCTTACGAGACTGTTGCCTGCTATTCCCAACACCAAAAGATCCTGCTCCTTTACTGTTTCTCCACTCCGCTCCCATAAAATTCTCCTGCAGATCAAACAGTTAGTCTATCTAAACTCTGAAAGATGACAATTGATTACAGAAACATCAGTTAAAAGTACCTCGTGTCTTTGTTTTCTTTCATGATTTACAAAGGCAAGGGTAGAATCAAAATCTTGCTGAAGAAACCTTCTGCAAAAGTACATGACATGATATTAGAGCAGAAACATAGATGTGAACCAAACATATTACAGTACATACAAGATATGCTGAGCAAAAAGTTACTTATAACATAATTTCCTCAGCTATACTGAGTTATGGATTTTAAGTGTATAAGTTAATCTGCGATATTTGTTAAAACATCTTCACTAATAAGCTCAAGAAAGAAGCCACTACTGATGAAATACGATTAAAGCATGAAAGCTTTACAGTATCAAGGATACGTACGTCATCACAAAAGATAACATGGACTATGAACTCCTGAGTGTGAGGAAATACAGGAAAGTACAGGGATAATGATACAACTCACTTTTGAGGATTGTGATTCTGGAGATATTGATGACTATCACGCGCATCTGAGAAGGAACCAAAGTTTGTCTGACGTTGCTGGTTAAGCTGATGGTGAAGTTCTGCAACTTTTTGCTTCAGCCTGGCCACATCAGCCTCAGCAAGAGCAATTTCCTCGAGCTCAGCCCTTGTCTTCAAATATATTTGGACCATAAGTATTTCATAAAAATTAATAGTTTTACAAAAGGATACAATTTCCGTAAAATGTATACTTACTTTTGAATCCACACCATGTGAGCTGAATTGTCCAGATGACATACTTAGACCAACCTCCAGTGCTGCTCGGAGATCTCTTTCGGCTTGCAGCTGCTCTTGTAATCTTGACACCTATATAAGTATTCCCCATAAAACCAGAAAATATTTCCTTTATGATTAGACTTACTTGTAGAAAGAAATGATTCATATACAGTAACAGTTTGTAAGAGAAATTTTATACATCTTGTTCAAGCGACAAACGACGTTCATGCAATGCTTGCTTCCTTCTCTCCAAGCTAGCCTGTAATACCGCATTACCTCTGGCCTATAACGAAAATAGCAACCAGTGTTAACGACTTTATGAAGTCAGAAAATAAAATGCTCAGCAGCAGATGATTACCTCTTTTGCAATTCGTTGTCGCAGTTCATTTTTCGTGGTCTCAAGTCTCTGTATAGCAAGCCTATAAACAATTAATGGATCAATTAGTAGTAGAAAAACAGCAAGCTGTTCTAACCTCAAATGTCAACTGATTGAAGCCTATACCTAAGAGATGAAGAAGTAGATTACAATATCTCACAAATCAAAACAAAGAAAGAACATGTATTATGTATATAATTTTGGAGATGTGAATCTCTTATATTCCCTACTTCACTCGAACAAATCTTCCAAGTATTTCAACAAAATATCAATTCAAACTTGAAAACATTTGGATAGATTATCTGAGTCATTATGTTAATTCTGCTACGATAATCAAGAAGTGGCGTAAGTATCCACTAGCTTGTAAAAACAATCTAATACACCCAACAGTGAAAGACTTACTCGTCTTCTCCAGAAGAATCAAATGATCCATCTGTGGATATCTTTCTGGCCTGTAACAAACAAAGAACAAAGAAAATGTTATTGATATTATTCCACCAGACATTGATATTATTATGAGTCAGCTAAGGTGTGACACTCATAACAAATTTGAGGAATTTTTTTGTATCTGCATCCAATTATAGTTGAACTAATGTGTCAAATCTGAAACATGTACAGAATCAGAACTAATGACTGAGATAAGCAAGCACATACACTGCCTCGACCCCAGAATGTTGTGCGCTTTGCGTGAACAGAGGAGGGTGTGCCCTTATTCACGGATTTCTCACCTGATGATTCAAGACCAGGGGTAGACAAAGTATTTCCCTGAGTGAGTAGATTTAGAACCTTTCCTGGTGATTGATAAGACTCTCCAACATGTACGAGACTTGAGTTTTCTCCGTATTTTGTTGGATCATCATCTATGTGCCCTCCAGCTTGTTGATCCATGGAGTTGACAACAGGATTTCTCACAAGATTATCTGTCCGTACATTTGATTTACATCTTGGACCACTTCTGTCTCTTGGTGATTCAATATCAGAGTCATCAGCAACAAAACCCTACAAAGAGCAATAATAAAATAATTATTATTCTGATTCATTAGAAGATAACACAGGAAGGATACCAAAATACTACACATAATAGCTGAAAGCTAAAAACATATTCTTTATTCAATTATTCAAGAACCACACTTCCTATGTTTAAGTGCAATTCAGGATATCACCAACATTATTCAAACAAATATTTCATGTAGACTTGCGACGATACACAAGTATATTGAAGAAAGAGAGATTGGCCAAAGGAGAAATAACCTTGTATTCATAAAGATCGCTGACTGTGCAACCACTGCTCTCACTCATTTTTCCACTCAAAGCACGCTCAATATCATCATCTGTCACTAATTCTACTTCATTCTCTGCATTGTGATATTCATTTTTCAAGTTGTTGTCATCATCACTCGAATCATCAGGCCCACTATTTCCAATATGTGATTCGGTTGAAATGGAGCATCTCAGAATATTTTCTTCCTGAAATTGCAGATAAGCATATAAGACATGCGTGATACGACATTGATTAAAGTTGAATGAAACTATCTGAGTGCGTCTTACATCGAAAATACTTCCATAATCCTCCAGGAGAACTGTAATGATGGCTTGAGCATTATTGGCGGCATTAGCAGCAGCAAGAAGCTGAGCAGAATTGTCTTCACCGCTATCAAAATCATCCTCTAGATCACATTCACCAGCCAGTAGAGGACGTAAGAGCAGGGGAGCCATGCAAGCAGCTACAGCAGATGGGTTCATTCGATTTTCGTGGGAATGAGATGAGATAGTATGCATCATTTTCAGAATCCTGAGGGTAAAAAGCAAATATGTAAAGGTTTAAGAAAACCTCCTAGAAATGATTTTCAAGCACTATTACTCATACAAGCCACAGGGAATTCATCTGGCCAATATACTGGGACTTGGCAGGGAACAAGTAGTCTTAACTTTAACATCTTAATATATCTTTTCCACCGTTAGCAGTGTGAAATTGGCTATTAGCTAAAAGTAACCCCGAAGCAAGATCTAGAAACTCACCGTTGTAGTAGACGTCTATTAGGCTCAGGAAATGTTTCTGCTATAGCAGAGCGCAATGAACTAACACGAGCCTCCTTAGACTCGATTCCTGATCCACCAAAACCAATTAAAAGGACATCAACTCAGAAGTTCAGTCAGATCTCCAGAAATTCACTACCAGAAGATTCACGCAACTGTTCATATATATACACACACACAATTGTATATGAATTTATCAGAAGGAAGGAGAAAAGGATAATAGAACTTACTGTAAGCTTCCAGCAGGGCAGTACAACAAGATGCTGAAACAGGAGAAGAAGGTAATTCCCTCAATACATGCTGCAAGAGAAATGAAAGTGCCTTAGCATTTTAAGAATGCATAAACTTAACAGAATAAGAAGTTGAGAAGAAACTACCTTAATGCAATCTCCAACAACATGCGGATCTTCATCAAAAGTGAACTCTGTTTTGCCTAGGTATTATTTAGAGTGGAACAAGGAGAAAAAAATGTAAATTGTTAATTGGAGGGGGAGCACAAACCTTAAGTACAGGGGAGTCTAAGAACAAATAATATATTAGCATAACAAGATGAGCTTAAACTTAATCCAGAGACAAATCAGTTCGAAGATTATAGGTACCCTGTTCATATTCTTGAACTCTGCGTTCAACCTCTTCCACATCAGCAGATTGTCTTAATATTCCTTCAATTTTAGTTCCTGGGGAAACAAAGAGAACCGGAATTAGATGAAAATAAATACATCTGGTTTCAACCATTGTAAGAAATTAACTGAATTAGATAACAAAATCAAGGAATTAAGTTGGGATTTCACTGAATTGGATACTTTCCACATGTTAAATACCCTGAAAAAACTATGAACACATTTTGAAAAAGTGCATACGCTAGAAAAATCATTTAGGGGAGAGTGGCCAATCAAGAAAGTTTGGTGATAGCTATTTTCTGATTTTCTCAAGAACTTACCATACTTCTCGATAAACTGAAGAGCTTTCTCAAGGAACGAGGGGCTTCCATCAATATCTTCAAGAGCAAGTAAGATTGGTCTTCCAACAACCAAGGATTTTAACGGACGCTTATCCCGCCCTAAAATTCATGGACAATAAAGTTAGAATGACGCATAGATGATGGAATGGAAATTATTAAGGCAAACATATGCATAAGCAAAATAAAGGCATAAATATGTAGAGATGTAAGATGCGTAGACCAAAGCTGTAACATGGATTAGAACAAACATAGATGATAGGAACCTTCAATAGCCTCGTTATTTTCAGCACGGAATATTCCATTTTGACCCATGATGAGTGCTGCATTAGGTGCGTGTGCAAGAGCTTGCTCAAGGGCAGTTTTCCAGTCATACAGATCTTCATATGTCTCAGCCTGCATCATCCAAGTTGGTCATAGAAAGAGAAATTAGCAGTAGTGCAAAGACCATCTTAAAGAACAACTAGAGAGTATGTATTAAAATTTGCTGCTGATGTTAAAGCACCTTAAGTGTGAAAGCTCTTCCATCACGCCCATCTGGAAATAATACCGTCAACAATTTTTTATCCTCTCTCACCACAACACTGAAAAAAAAAGTCAATGTAAGTTGAATTCCATGAAATTGTCTAATCAACTAGTGATGTCCTGCATACCTTCCAGAGTTATTTAAGTCGATGCCACCAAGAGTTAAGTTAACTTCACCACCCTTTTGTGGTAATGTACCCTGTGAAAATTTAATTTAAAAGCTCAGTGTATATATACACGATTATCACGAATCTTGTCGACTACTCAGATCAAAATCAACGGTGGAAAAGCAGTATGATTGTAAATACTAACAGGGTCATTTTTGAAGAAGACCAAAGATGTACGTGTGAGGATGAACCAGCGTTTCTTCCAAGACGTCCAACCCAATCCTAATGCAACAAAAATCATATATTCAATGGACTATGATAACATAATAGACAGGGAATTGAAAAAACAAAACAAGCATGGTGAAGTCTGACAATTGTGATAAAATATAGGGGGTAAAGAGTCACAAGGATACCTTTAGAGGATATGAAAAGCGGACCACTCTTAAAAACCTGTCGACGAATTGAGAGTTACATAATATTAGTAACAACCATCAGTAAAGTTATCAAATTTACATCTTGAAAATTAGAAGAAAAAAAGAATTAAGGAGACACTTCAACTGTTTTCAGTTCATATCGAGCAACCAAACATACGCAAATATCAATGATTCAAAATCTGTATGATCCTCAATATATATCCTGTGTTTTTATCGCTACTTAAATGAGAAATCACTTCTTTAGATACTGTTTTGTGTGTATTTTTTCAGCTTCAGCCAAAAGTAAAACCACGGATTAGCCTAATACCTCTTTGAGTTCAAACATATCACTAAGAAATCATTGTTTGCTAAATCAAGCTTCTATTTTGATATTAAGGAAATGTACTCAACACAGATACCATAATCAGCACTAGCATTGGAGTATATAGCTTAAAATCACAGAATCGATAAAACTAGTAGGGTTCAAAAGACAATACGCACATACGAATACAATGAAGAGCTAACCAACGCTTGTCAGTGACAACTAATCAAAGACCCTATGTATCATAAGATTACTAAAACAGTCATTGCCTGTAAAATACGGAGATTGAATGAAATCGACAACCTCCAATTTAATACAAAAAGATTTAAAATTTACCAATTATTGTTAATATTTGTCCTATTTTTAGCAATTTTAGCGTCCTTAGTGACCAAAATTCAAACTAGTAAAACCCAGAAACACCACTAGAAGCAAACCCCTTATGATCCACTCAGAGACAAACAAAATCTGCATTCACTCCATGACTCCATTACCGTATTTGAAGCTGCACCTCGAGGCCGCTCCAAAGCTGCTAAAGTAGCCTCCATTGCCTCAATAGCATAATCTCAGATCCAGACCCGAAACCAAATCCAGCTAAAATATAACAAGCTGGACTAGGGTTTCAATTCCACCTCTTTCGATACAAACAGCAGAAAGAAAAAAATTACAAATTTGACAACAAACAATTTCACTCAATCCAACAGAGAAACAGCGAATGCTACAATTGGAAAGCTTTTCTCTGGTTCTTCCGTCGTCCACGAGATGTAGCTGAGATTTTAGCAAAGATAGAGGAAATAAAGAAGAAACATTGCTTTCCACCTACTTCTGCTGTGTTATGAGAGAGAGAGTGGATGGGTCATGAGTGTCGGAGAAGTCACGGGTCGGGTCTGGTTAAACTTAAGTGTCTATATTAAACCAAGCCAACCAATTATGAATCTCCACGTCAGCAACAGCTGCTCCACTAGTCCACTGCCCAAATTTAATAATTCGTGATTAGGTGCTTGCCACTGTTGGTTAGGTAGATCCTCGTTATGACTCCCTGTAAACTATATGGATTATATTAATTATTTTACTTTCTGATTTAAAACAAATCACTCTTTAACAACTAATCTACTATGACGGAAAAAAAAAAGCGCTTAATTTATATATTTTGTTGGATCCAAACACATTTTATATTTACTTTATTTATGTCAAGAAATATTTGTGGTAAACCGAGCTCAGAAATCTACGTAAAATGATCATCTATAAAGAATTTAAGATTCACTTTTAATTTATTTATTTCGTTTGAAACCTCTAAGGATGTACAAAACTATTGCTCATGGTCCATGGAGTGTCTTACAGAGTAGAAAGAATTGGATAAACATTTTATATGTAAACGTATTTGCCTATCTCGATTTTAATGTTTTCATCGAAAGTATAATTTATACATATTCAACTACCATTTATTTTAATCATTTGGAGTGAAATAGATAAGTTTTTAATTTTTTTTTTTGATCGTCTATAAGCTTTTTAGTAAGTTGCCGATTACACTATTTCTTCAGTTTTTAACAAAATGCAGAGTTGTTTAAAAAGCTTGTTTGACAAAAAAAAAAAGTTTAGCTTAATTTATTTTAGCAATATATATATATATATACATGGGAAAAAAGAACAGTGAAAGGTTTTCTTGCTTTTGGCATAACATTTGAATTTGAAAATAGCCATTGCTCCATGTTCTACTTCTTCATAGTTGGTTCTTTTTGCACACTTCAATACTTCAACACATAGGTATAAAAAGTAAACTTGGTCAGTTAATTTATATGTTGGGTTCATTGGTCAAATAGCATAAAAATGTTGCAAATTCATATACTAACATGGGGATGTTAAAAGAATATGATTTAGATAGTTTTGTATGTATAATTAATAGTAGTGTGTAATTCTAAAATAGTTATAATTAGTATTAGTGTATAATCAACTAAAGAAATCTATTAGTATTACTGTATAATTATTTGTCTAATGTGATACGTTTTAGTGACAGTTATATTGTGTATGTAAATTACTTTGACACACTTTGCAAGACTATATAATTAATTATAACTATTTTGGTATTTTTAATTAACAAGTTGTAAAACACATTCAACATGTTCTAATTGAAGATCTAGTTGATCATTTAAAACTCTATAAATCTGTAGATAATAAAAATACAATGTGTTTGTTTATGAGAAGAAAAATAAGCTTTATAGCTTTATGAAAGTACAACTCATTTAACAATAAAAATACAAATCTGTTATCTCATCAAATTTTTTAACTCTTACGACATATAGTATAGTATATTTCCTATAACATTTATAAAGAAGAATTACACAAAATAAATATTATGCATTTGACCAAAATACCCTTATCGCATCTAAAATGCCAAAAGCCGCTAGTGATTTTTTTAATGAAGGTTTATATAAGCTAAGCTCCTATGGAGGAGCTCTGTGATACACGAGAGAAAATTTTCACTTTCTGAAAAAAAATTCATAGCACGAAGAGGTTGTAAGTATCTCCCTCCAATCGCTGCTCGTGTTAAAGCTCGATCGAACCTTTACAACCATGGCAACAACGAGCTCGGGCCGGTTAATCGCCGGTTTAACTGCATCGATCAGTTCAATCGAATCTCGTAATGCGAATAAAGCTCAATCCGTTTCCCTTATCAGTCGAAATCAAATTAACAGTGCACCGCCTATCGTATTCCGGTCCAGGAAGCTGTGGTTAATCGAAGCGGTTCCGCCGGCGAAGTCCTGGCTCGGATCTGACGATGGGGAAGACACTAAGAAGTCAGACACGCGTTGTTACGCGAGCGGTGGAATTGGTGGCCACGTGGTCGCCGATAAACATGAAAGGACGATGGAGATTGTAATTGCAGCGGCAACCACGACGGCGTTGGGCGTCGGGAACCGCGTATTGTATAAGCTGGCACTTGTCCCTCTCAAACAATATCCCTTCTTCCTCGCTCAGCTCTCCACCTTTGGGTAACCACTAACCAACCATCTCCAACTCTCTCTCTCTCTCTCTCTCTCTCTGAATATGCCTTGAGTTAGTTAATAAGCTAAGTTAATTAATTACGATTTAAAATTAGTTTCGAAAGAGAGTTTAATTTACATGATTACATCTGCGATTGCAATTTTTGTTCTTCACTCTCTGATTTTGAATTGGAATGTGATATTTTTGATAGATATATTTAGCATAGTAATAAATTAGATGGAATCAGTCCAAATTGTTCGATGAAGAAAAGTGAAATTATGATTCTGTGTCATACGTTTGAAAAACGAGAGACTAGCCCAGCAGATCTTCATTTGTATTGCAATATGTAATTTTCAGAATATTCTCTTTTTAATAATGGACCAGTCGTACTTAGTTGGCGACTTCTTTCAATTTGAAAGTTGAAACTTCTTTACTTTATGTTCGTTCATTCACCTAATATAATTTTATGCGTATTTAACTTTTTTCTCACGTGCGAATTTCTCTGAGTCACCTACATCGGAAATTTTATTTAGTAGTGGACTTTTTTTGCTGGAGTGAGTTAATAATGGAGTTATTGAACGAGATTAATATTTAATATTTTATAACCAAGTGGGGATTGTGTCATAATATTTGCCCTTTTAAAATTCATTATTAACCCACGTGTCACTCACTTTACACGTGTCTCACTCTCTTTTGCATCTGCTGTGTGCGAAGTTATTAGTATGTTGATTGTTCATTGTTTGCCTTGTTACCGGTTAATTATGAGACTCTTCGGAGTCAAATTAGGGAGAAAAATGTAGTTTATAAAATTTTAGAGAAATATGTAGTTATTTTGTGCTTCATGCATCTGAAACTTAGTCCATATTAATAATGTGATTTTTAGCCATATAGTGTAAGCCTGAAGATGTGTTCTAATTTTTCGATGTAGACATATCCAAGTTTCCATGTCATATCATATTCACATACTCAGAGTTCTTGCATGTATTTTGTTTTATTATTATTACCAAGTATAGTTTACAAAAACTCAAATTACTTTTGATAATTTCTTCTTGCAGGTATGTAGTTGTGTACTTTTCGATCTTGTATTTCAGATACCGAGCTGGAATTGTTACAAAAGAGATGCTATCAGTTCCAAAAATTCCATTTTTAATTGTTGGCGTCTTGGAGTCTCTTGCTTTAGCTTCTGGGATGGCCGCCGCATGTATGTTTTATATTTATGCTACCCTCAAAGCTTCTTTCTTTTTCCATTTTCTACTGCAATTTTCATTAGTTCGATGACAGTACATCTAAACAGTAATATATGTTTATCTTACTAACTATCGTTTTTCTTGACTCAGCAAAACTCTCTGGACCATCTACTACAGTTTTATCTCAGGTTAGATAGAAGTTTAAATGGTTATTAGTTTATTACCTCCATAAGATAGTACAACCTTGAACTTTCCTGAATTCTCTTCTAGTGTGTCAAAAGCTGCAAATTCTTCTCTCAGTCTTGTGTTTCATTGATTTACTAGCTAGCTCTAGCTGAACAAAACATGGTTTCTTGTCTGACAAATGTTTAAGTGTTCATTCTAGTCGTTAATTTCTTTGCAGACATTTCTCATATGGCAAATTATCTTCTCCATTATTTTTCTCGGGAGGAGATATAGAATAAATCAAATATTGGGATGTACTCTTGTAGCATTTGGTGTAATCGTCAGTGTGGCAAGGTTAGCCAGCTCGAGTAACGTGACTTGGTTTCTTCATCTCCTTTTCTTTTGTACGACTTGTCAAAGGACAGAATCGTAACCTGTTTAACATATTTCATCCATTTTGGGTTTACATACTATTTTCTTATGCATGTTCAGTGGATCGGGTGCCACTCATTCACTTAAAGATACGGGAATACTTTGGAGTCTTCTTATGGTATTTTCTTTTCTGCTTCAAGGAGCAGATACAGTAATGAAGGTTTGTCTATCATTTTCTCGTTGTATCTATACAATATTTTGGGATCTTCTCTTTAACTGTAAATTTCATATTTTTATAGGAAGTCATCTTTCTGGATAGCAAAAAGCGATTGAAGGTAACTGTGCCGTTGAGACCCTTTAAAGTTTAACCACATGTGAATTCTGAAAGAAATATGTTCTTGTTAATACAGGGTGCTTCACTTGATCTGTTTGTTGTAAACTCATATGGTTCAATTTTCCAAGTAAGTATTCTTAGTATAGCTCCTTGTTTTTCAGTATCAGATCAGTTTCTGTTCTTGGCATCTTTTACTAACATGGTACTAAAATGAGAATCTTTTTGCTAGCTAATATACCTGTTACTGTGGTCACACAGGTCATATGCATTGCGTTGCTTCTTCCTTTTCTTTCAAAACTTTGGGGCATACCTTTTAATCAACTACCGAGCTATATCAGAGACGGGGGTGCTTGCTTTTTGAACATTGGTACTGCAACAGGTTAGTTGATGCTAACACTTGCTGCGCCAGTTCATGTTTTCCTGTATATAGCATTCAACAATCAACACTCTTGGTTTGGGTTCGACACAGGATGTGATGGGGCTCCCCTTCTTCCTGTCATGTTTGTCATGATGAACATGGGTTACAACATCTCCCTTCTACGCCTTATCAAGATCTCATCAGCTGTTGTGTCGTCTCTGGCATCCACCGTTTCAGGTCAAAATATAGCCCTTGCAATACCTTTCTTTAGATATTTAGTAATTACCGATGATCATATCAATGAAATCTTATAAGATAACAACAGTGTAAGAATCATATAAATAGTAAGCTTGTTTGGGTTTACATGTGCAGTACCCATAGCGGTGTACTGTTTCACGCTTCCGTTACCGTATCTTGGGGTAGCATCTTCACTTCCAAAGGGGTTTGTGGCAGGCACAGTCATACTTGTGCTTGGTATGCTTCTATATGCTTGGATACCGTCTAACACTTCGGATTCTATTATCCCGTCTCCCCCATCCACCTAGCTGCATGAGATTTGGCTTCTTCTCAGTTCTCGTTTATAGCAAATGCCTTTTTTGTCAACTAAGGAATACATAGACTTTTTTGTGAGTCGATTCATTCTTTACAACATAGATGTTAATTTTGCTTCATAAATAATACAGAGACGATTAGTGTGCTTGTAAACCAAACACATAGGAGGAACATCTCAAATACACTAAACTTAAAAAAAAACGAATATTGAAATAATAATGAGATGAGATGTTGAGATATTTGGTTCAAAACGCATATGCTTGCATTTAATATTATTCCCATCCATAAAAATAAACCACTAATTCTTGTAACTGGTAAAATATCCACAATTCCTGGATTTACGAAAAAAAGAAAAAGTTATAGTTATACAGTATAACACAAATGATTCATTATTTGTGGATCAGAACGAACAATGGGCCTATACTTCACACTCTGAGTTATATGAACCTTACTCGCACTTGGATTCGTTAACAGACCCATAATGTTTAGAGTAACCGGAAGTCTATCGGCGGCATCATCTCCAGTTGCGGCGG
>KE157548.1:46116-60469 GCA_000411055.1 Leavenworthia alabamica
TTGCCTCTCCTCATCCTCGCTGGTTCTCGACGATTTCTCGTTCATTTCTCGGCGGACGCATCTCTTTACTCCGACCACGCATTTCTTCGCCTTCTCCGTCTGCGATGAAGCTTTCTGGTTTCTCGTCTCTCAAACCGAGAGGTACAGCAAATAGAAACTTACTTGCTGTATCAAAGAATTGACTGCGAGCTTCTTCTCAGATTTCTACTAGGAACAAACTTTATCTTTCACTCTGATCTGATCTTGTATAAAATTCTTGTGGGATTAACTACCGTAAACTGTTATATTTCTGATAAATCTGTGTTATTATATCTTTTTGCAGCTTCATTTAGTAGTGGAAGTAGTGGAAGCAGAGAGATTCTGGTGCAACATGTGCTTGTTAAGGAGGGTGATTCTGAGCTCTTTGCTCAACTTCAAAAGAGAATCTTAGATGGTCTCTCTCATTCTCTTATCCCTATTCATATTTATATTGCCATCATCCCATGAGATTTACACCTAAGTAGTTACATTGTCCTGTAAGCTTCTCTACGCCGATCATATGTAATGTTCCATTGTTTGGTAACTGAGATAAAGAAAATGTGGAACATATCTTCCTGATGCATTTGTGTATTTCTCATTACTTGACTGTCTCCTTATTAGTTTGTGTTAGAAGATTAAGGGTGTACTGTTTTTTCAAGCAACTTTTTTTTGTTGTGAAGGTGAGGATATGAGTGACCTTGCGGCTGAGCACTCCATCTGCCCTTCCAAAAAGGAGGGCGGTATACTTGGATGGGTAAAAAAGGGTCAAATGGTTTGCTCTCTTTTCTATTAATTTAATCTATCTCTGTTGATTATAAGGTTGTTATTGCATTGACACTTTCAGATCTATAGGACCCTATCTCTCTTTGCCTGTTATTAGTACACAAGTAACTGGGTGATGTAACACTTCCTAAGTAGTAGAATACAACCAATTATATAATTAATTCCATATTGTTTGGACTTTCCCATGGAAGAACTTTGACTAGTTCCTGCTGCAATATGAATATGACAGACCACCTAATATTGTTTTCAGGTACCAGAGTTTGAGGAAGCTGCTTTTAGTGCAGAGCCAAATCATGTGGTGAGGTGTAAAACCCAATTTGGCTGGCACTTATTGCAAGTTCTATCTGAGAGGTAATTCTTTTCTAAAAAAAATGAAAACCTTCCTTTGTTTGTGACATGTTCTATGGACCGTTGAAATTTTTCTTAAAAGAAAGTTTATATCAACAGGGAACCTGTGAAAGATATCCAGGTGGAGGAGCTGCATTCCAAAATGCAAGATCCAGTTTTCATGGAAGAAGCTCAGTTAATTGATGTCAGAGAACCTGACGAGATGTAAGTTCCTTTCATTTCTCATCTAGTATTTCATTCTTCACTGAAGCACAATGAATTAGCTTCTTACTCTTTAAACAATTCAAAAAATTACTATTTATGTATATATTGCAGACTTTGAGTGTTCTGCCATTTAGATGCATGTGTACACTTTTTATCTTAGAAGAGTGGACAAATTATCAATAGTTGTTTTTTTTTTGTTAATCTGTTTTTGATTAAGTATCATTAGTTGTTTCACATTGTGTTTTGCCTATTTTGTTTCTCCACTTCTTGTGCCAGAGCCACGGCATCCTTGCCAGGATTCCAAGTGTTCCCGCTCCGCCAGTTTGGAACCTGGGCACCAGACATCACTTCAAAACTGAACCCTGAAAAGGATACATTCGTCTTGGTATGTCACATATACATCTGTATGCTTTGAACAGTATCAATGGCTCAACTCTTAGAAATAGGTCAAGTATCTAGCCTAGCACTCAGTGTAGCAGTTAAGGTGTTGTGTGTTGGTCAGGGAGCTGTAACTATAAGTGAGCATTGGGTTTATAAGGGTGCAGCTGGCAGATTGTTTTGGGTGTGGAGTTTCAAGTGTTTCATTGGGAAGTAGTTGAGAGTTGAGAGCCTCACATATATCAAAGTCTATCTGGTTTGATGAATTGAAGGAATCAAAATAGCACTTTCATAATTTCATTTTCATTTTATTATCAACATCTCTCCAAGGACTAGAGGGTTGCTTCCTTGCACCGCTTGCAAATTCCCATCCTACTGTGGTCTATAGATTTTAAGATCATTTGAACCAAAGAAACATCAAATGTTGAAATGATTCTTTTAAGTTCTCTGAGTCGTAGCCTTGTTCCCATGCAGTGTAAGGTTGGTGGAAGATCAATGCAAGTTGCAAACTGGTTGCAGTCTCAGGTAAAAAGCTCTCCTATATATATGTATTAAAGACATGTAAGGATGATGTCTTGATGGATTGTTGTCGTGTTCCTCAGGGCTTCAAGAGTGTATACAATGTCGCTGGTGGAATACAAGCCTATTCTCTGAAGGTTGACCCATCAATTCCTACTTACTAGAGAACTTGGCTCTTTTTATTGTAGTCTAATCCAAAATAATCATATTCGAAAACTATATAATAAAAAGGTTCATTTTCAACAATATGGATATACAAGAATCCTCCAGGAATAGCTCTCAACCTTTTGTAATAAATCCTAAAATAATTAAATATTTGCTTTAAATAACAAAATACAGACAAGCTTATGGTTCCTAAACTCCCTCCCTATCATTATCGTCTGAACTGAAAGGCCAACTAAAATGAAACAAAACTCACAAAAACAGATAAATGCTATTCATAGCAAAAACTTCTAAATTTTTCTTGCTAAAGAAGAAACCAAAACCTAAAAAATAGACAGAGGAAGAAAAGGACATTTAATTTTTATTTATTTTCTCTACCTGGTTTGAGACCTTTACTTCCTCTCCCCTCATTGCAACAATGGGAAATTGTTGCTCTCATGGACAAGATTCAGAGAATACTCAAGATGATACAAAGCTTGAAAATGGAGGAGGTGGTGCTGGTGCTGCAGAAGCATCTGTGAAAGCTTCTAAACATCCACCAGTATCTCCTCCTCCTGGAACCAAACAAGGGCCAATAGGACCAGTTTTAGGACGACCAATGGAAGATGTAAAGAACTCATATTCATTGGGTAAGGAGCTTGGTCGTGGACAGTTTGGAGTAACCCATCTCTGCACGCAAAAATCCACAGGGCTTCAATTCGCTTGCAAGACTATTGCCAAAAGGAAGCTGGTGAACAATGAAGACATTGAAGATGTAAGAAGAGAAGTGCAAATTATGCATCATTTGACAGGTCAACCAAACATTGTGGAGCTTAAAGGAGCCTATGAGGATAAGCACTCTGTGCATTTGGTTATGGAACTTTGTGCAGGAGGAGAGCTGTTTGATAGGATCATTGCAAAGGGGCATTACTCAGAGAGAGCCGCGGCTTCATTGCTAAGAACAATTGTTCAGATTGTGCATACTTGCCATTCCATGGGGGTTATCCACAGGGATTTGAAACCTGAGAACTTCTTATTGCTAAACAAGGAAGAGAACTCTCCTTTGAAAGCCACAGACTTTGGTTTATCTGTGTTCTACAAGCCAGGAGAGGTGTTCAAAGACATTGTTGGAAGTGCTTATTACATTGCACCAGAAGTGTTGAGAAGAAAGTATGGACCAGAAGCTGATATATGGAGCATTGGTGTCATGTTGTATATCCTCTTGTCTGGTGTTCCACCTTTCTGGGCTGGTAAACATTTCTTACACCTTCCTATGATCTTGCCATAACAAAAGAACACGTATCATCCATCATCTGATTCAATCATGTTTCTTCTTTGATATACAGAGTCAGAGAATGGGATATTCAACGCTATTTTAAGTGCACAAGTTGATTTTTCAAGTGATCCATGGCCAGTCATTTCACCTCAAGCAAAGGATCTTGTTAGAAAAATGCTTAACTCTGATCCTAAACAAAGATTAACAGCTGCTCAAGTTCTCAGTAAGCAACTTCTATATGTTTCAAGATAAGTTAAAAACCTCACTATGTTTTCAGTTTTAACCTTAAATTTGGTGTTTTGGTAAAGACCATCCATGGATCAAGGAGGATGGAGAAGCACCAGATGTTCCTCTTGATAATGCAGTGATGTCTAGGCTCAAACAATTCAAAGCAATGAACAACTTTAAGAAAGTTGCTTTACGTGTAATTAACCTTACTATCAAAAAGCATTATAATATATGAGTGCTATGTTTTATATATCTCACTGGTCTCATCAATGAACAGGTGATAGCAGGGTGTTTATCAGAAGAAGAAATCATGGGACTAAAGGAAATGTTCAAGGGAATAGATACAGACAACAGTGGAACAATAACTCTTGAGGAATTAAGACAAGGACTTGCTAAGCAAGGTACAAGGTTATCAGAATATGAAGTCCAACAATTAATGGAAGCTGTAAGTATTTTTTCTCTTATGTTCTATCTATCCATTAACATGTCCAGAAACATCAACTGATGTTTTCTGGTTTGTATAGGCTGATGCGGATGGTAATGGAACAATAGACTATGGTGAATTTATAGCAGCTACAATGCATATCAATAGACTTGACAGAGAAGAACATCTTTACTCAGCCTTCCAACACTTTGACAAAGACAACAGTGGGTAAGTGTAACTAACCAAGCAACAGAACAGTTTCTGATCATGATTTAGTTGAAACCAAATACAAATGATTTATCATCATGTCATGGTTCCTTGTAGATATATCACAATGGAAGAGCTAGAGCAAGCCCTTCGTGAGTTTGGCATGAGTGATGGTAGAGACATTAAAGAAATCATTTCTGAGGTTGATGGAGACAATGTAAGTCCCTTTCACTAATCACAATTCATTTGATAAGCACATACAACAATCTAAAACATGTAATAAACATTTTCTAGGATGGGAGAATAAACTATGATGAATTTGTGGCAATGATGAGAAAAGGAAACCCAGATCCTAATCCTAAGAAGCGGCGTGAACTGTCATTTAAATGACACCATTGAAAGAGACAAGTCAGCTCATATAAGAACATCAAGAAGAAGGCTTGGGTTGCTCATGATTCACCAAAGAGAAAGAGGAGAAAAGGTTTCAAAAATTGGATTAGGGAGGTGTTTCATGTTAAGTAAATATTGTATGCCTGTCTATTCAAATGTATCAAATTCTTTTTTCAATTCAAAATATGTGCATTAGTGTTGTTTGTTAAGAATAGCTCACCAAAATCATAAAAGTCATCATCATTAGAATCATAGTTTCCTGAAACATTCATGACTTGCCAATGTAACTAGACCGTATCTGTTGACTACAGAAAAATCTGATACAGACAAAACAATCAAACACAGATCAGTAACTTGTCCTGCGAGAAAGTGAAATGGAGACACTACACATCTCAAAGCACCCATCACTCTATTCTTCTCTTTGCGATCATTTACCCACTTGAGATGAGAGTGCTGAGGTACGCTGCCACATTGGCCGTCCTAATATGGCACTCGCGTGAACCGAGAGGTAAGCAGCATTTAACCTACAAGGGCAAAGGAACAATGAATTGGGCATTCAACTAGTCAAACACACAGGTAGGAGTGTGTAAGAAAGTAATAAGAATCTTACTTGTCTACACCAGGAGTAGCCAGTGGATCATATAACTCTTGCTCTGCTGCCCCGGCAACTCCACTTGCCGCAGAGTTTGTAATTTCTTGTCCACCCTCTCCCTGAAATACTGTTGACCATGAAGAACAAGTATTCACATATTGAAAAACCTATTTAAGTTCATCTTTTACCTGTTGAGGATACTGAGGATAGACATATCCACCATAGGCGTACAAGGATGGGTCTTGAGTTGCCCCGTAAGCATATGCATCATAACCTTGCCCATAACCATAATACCCACTCCACTGATTCGGATCTGCTTCTGCAACCCAACCATCCTGTACCAAATACCAAAGATCACATTCAGTGAACCAGCAAGCATAGTAAGGCCCCTAAATCACATCGGTCTAGATTACAACAAAAAAATTCACCTGTCCTGGATTTTTACTCCATGAGATGTGAACAGCTTGTTGACCAATCACTTGTCCCTGCATCTTATGAATAGCTTCTTCGGCAGAAGGCCTGAGGTCAACGTGGGGCAGAAGTGAAAGTTTTGGTGAACAAAGGTAGAAATAAGCATACATGATAAACCAATACATGGAAGCAATCACATAAGAATGAATTCTGAGTTTTACTAGATGGCTTACCTGGTTTCGAATTGAACAAAACCGTATCCCTTTGTTGCAGGTATTTTGACACAAATAATATTGCCGTATTGCGAGAATGCTTTCTTCAGGTCTTCCTCTGTAACATTTGGATCCAAACTGGTAATTGAAACCTGTACACCAAAACAAAACCATGAAAACAATCAGGAGAATTCCAAGCAAAAAGCTCAAGCTTCAGATAAAGCTTACCGTTGTACAGGTGATGTCATTTTCAGGTGGAAGCACTTGTGCTGGTTGAGCAACGTATGCTGCGACTGGTGCAGCAACTTCAGATGGAGCTGAAACTGGGTAAACAGCTAGAGAAGATGAACCAAATAAGCAAAAAAGTTTCCAAACAATATACAGCTGAACTAAACAAAACTATATCAAAGTCGAAGTTTTATTCTCATACCTTTGGTAACATATTGTTGCTGCAAACCAATATTCTTTTTAGGTATTGCTGCGCTAATACGCATAGCCCTTGTTGAGCAATACAAACCATTCATTTCAGACATAGCCTGGTTCCTTTCACTTTCCTCTGCAAACTTAACAAATCCATAACCTTTAGATCGTCCAGTACTTGGATCAATAACAACCTTGGCACCTCTAACAGAAGAATAATGAACACGGAAAGTCTCGTGAAGAAGATAATCAGTAACATCTGGTGCTAAATCTCCAACAAAGATAGAATGATCAGGTCCAGCATCTACTTTCTGACCAGAACCAAAAGAAGCCCAATTTAGCCGGAAATTTAATTCAGTTCCAGGCATTGGAGTTCCATTGTAGGTCTGAAGAGCTCTCTCTGCGGCTTCATGAGATATAAACTCTATAAAACCATATCCTTCTGGTTGACCTGTGATCTTGTTACGAATTACCTTTACAGAAACAAGCTGCACAGATATGGATATATATATATCATTACAATGCTGATTTAAATATCCTGGAGGATCATATTAGTATACAACATGTGAACTTAAGAACCTAATCTAACAACAATTCTTACTTTGCAGGAAACAACAAACCAAAGCATATTGTGGAATCTAAAACGGAGTAGGAAATTAACATCACCAAATTAAAAAATTCCGGCTTTATCATTTTCTAACCGACAAAGAAAGCCTAAAATCAAAACCCAGAAAGATTAAGAGCTGTAAATTGAAACTATACAAAATTATAACACTTTCTAGAGAAGCTCAGGTGGTTGGTTACCTCACCGGTTTGGGAGAAGCAGGAAGTAAGGTAATTTTCGTCGAACCAGTATTGTAAATCACCAATCCAAAGGGTTCGTACTTCTTCGAGTGTTTGGGGATGGTGATAGCCTTGCGGTTGCATTTGCATCATCGTAATCGTCAAATTTCTTTACTTGCGAGTTCCTTTAGCGCCAATACGGTAACCTAAAATCCCAGATACATTGGGTGATATAAAGATGAGCCAAGATACATCTCCCTTTTTTCTTTTTCTTTTTAAAATAAAAATAATAACATTACAATTTTGTCCTTAATGAATTTAATTTATATATATAAAAAAACATGTTATATATTTGTAATGGTAAATGATACTAAGAAAAACACTGCAGCATAGATGGTTTCACGCTAAATGCATATGATACAACTAGTATAACAGGTATTTTAATTGATACAACTATCACAAAATGGTACAACTAGTATTAGTACAATTTGGTACAACTTTGTATATCAATTTAAATTATTAAGTATATATATGTGTTAATGTAAATGATATCAATTAAAACACAGCAGCTCTGATGGTAAAGACTCGTGATGTAGGGTTCGAATCTTAGTTGCGATTGGTGCAACTGTATTACAGTTTTAACCTTTACAATAAACTAAGGGCATTTTCAGATTTTAAAAAAAAATGGAATGTATGTAGATTAATTAAATGTATCGAGATTATTTCTGAACACATAAGTGTTTCTTAGCATTTGAGATCGGTAAACTAACCGAAGTACATGACCCAGCTTATTTTGATTTGTGAAATTTTTGGATTAATGAAAGTTAAAATGTTAAAATTAAATTAGTTTGTTGGGTGTGGAAAATTAGCTATACTAAAAATAAAAAATAAAAAGCAAAAATTGTGATGATTCGAAATTTCTCAAAACAATAATAATAACAATTGTGTTAAGTATATACTTTTTTATTTATTTCATACTTTTGAGTTTTGTCTATCTGAAAATGTGATGATTTTTTTATTATTGGCAAATTTGGTTACTCGTTTAACGCTAATGATATTATTGTAAATTTTGTAAACCCGGTAATATTCATCCTATGCTACATGGTTGGTCATGGCTTGGTTGTCCAAAAAATCATTGTCATCCTTTGATGATTGATTCCCTTATCTTATCGGACCTCTACTTCATGTTGATCACAGTTCATGTAATAACAGCAAAGTTATTATTTCTGACGTGTACACTTCAAATGCAAAACCATCCCATGTCGAGTCATTAGCATTTCTAAGCTCAGGATCAACTCTCTTTGATAAATTAATATACTTCTCCATTTTGTTATTCCCGATGTTTCATATACGAACATATTCTCATATGCTATAAAACGTTTTCAAGTTTTGTAAATTTCATAACTTTCTATTTACATATTAAAAAAATACGTTTTATAGCTTTTTAGAAAGATAATTTTGGCATCTACACACACACCAAGATTACTTGATTCCCACATTGGAATCAAAAGTTACAAGCAAAACAAATATCATAAACAGAATTATTAATAATAATTCACCTTATAAATTCAATAACTTTCGATATATCTATTCAAATATACATTCTATATCTTCACAGAAAGATATTTTCGATATCTAAGTATAGACATCTATATTGCTTCATTCCGATACTGGAGTCAAAAGTTATGAACAAAACAAGTATAATAATCATATAATCAAATATTTAAGTTCGAACCCACGGTAAAACCGTGTTTCCTTAAGTAAACTATTCCCCGCTCGGTACCAACGGTTGATGAAATATAACCTCCCAGGATTGGACGGACTTACCTCACCGGAACGGCGGTACTGTCAAACTCTGGTGCCCTCTCGAACTCAAACGACAGCTTGAATCACACAAATACTTTGAAAACAAGAACTTAAAAAAAAAATTCTTTCTCTCAAAGAGAAATCAGAAAATCTAACTTCGAAAATATACACAAAAACTGAGACAATGTCTCATATTTATAGTAAATAAGTGGATATGAAATGAACTATTATGACTATTCGATATCAATTTAAAAGTCGCATTGTTTCGAATAGTCACATCCNTCGAACTCAAACGACAGCTTGAATCACACAAATACTTTGAAAACAAGAACTTAAAAAAAAAATTCTTTCTCTCAAAGAGAAATCAGAAAATCTAACTTCGAAAATATACACAAAAACTGAGACAATGTCTCATATTTATAGTAAATAAGTGGATATGAAATGAACTATTATGACTATTCGATATCAATTTAAAAGTCGCATTGTTTCGAATAGTCACATCCGTTCAATTTCAACTTGTGATTGTTTGATCAATACAATCTCCCATTCATATATATACTATAAACCCAACAATCCCCCACATAAATAGAGAATTGCATAAAACCTTTTTATTTATTTTAAAAATATGCAAGATTCCTATGATTTAACTATGAAAAATTAATTGTATCAGGATAAATAGATTTCTCTTTGAACTTTTCATAGTGAATTTAAATCGGATATACTCGTCAATCAGTAGATATGATATCTTTGAACTGTCTGCTTTTTGTGTATACCAAGACAACTTAAATCACACAATTAATTTTTGACATTTTTTGGTTCTCACTGTTGTGTTCGTTTCAGCCAAGAATACCTGTCTGATCTTGTGAAAGCGTAGAAAACTGGCCAAACAACATTCTCCTTGAAGCGGTCCACACTTTACTTTCACATAGGTAGTTTTCTTACAGTGTCATCTTTGTATATACACTATTTGATTATATCAAACTTAAGAACCATTAAAAACTTTTTAACTTAAGCCTTTTCGCTTCAAGTCATATCATTTACTCTATCTCTTATAACATTGTCTGATCATGAGAATGAGTTGATTTTATTTCGACAATGTTGAACCGTTAGCTACAACTTTGTATTCTCCTTGAACCTATTTCATGGGATCTCCAATCTATTAGGTAGAGTTGCCGCCGTGCTAACTTGTCCGAAGTCATAAACTCATTCTCTTAGATGTTTCAACTTGATCTCTACAAAGGCCTTTTGTTAGAGTATCAATTATGTTATCTTTTGATGATACATGGTCAATTGTGATAACCTCTTTTGTTATGTCTCCGTTTTACATGAAAAAACATTTTATTATATATAACACTTCATATCTATTATATTGCATATCTATTATCACAATATATGCATATAAATATAAATAGTATGAACCATTATAAAATATTGTCTCCATATATTTTTAAGTCATTGAGTTTCTTCCCTAGTTTTGTCTAAAACTATTAATCATAAATTCATATTCATAGTACAATGAACAATACATGTTTGTTTCGAGATCTCTAAAACATATATCTTCCACCAATAGTGAAAACATATACACTTGTGGACTTTGATTCACTTGAACATGTGAACCTCAAAATTCATTTCATTGTTATCCGATCATTAAGATATAATTGCTTATATATCAACTCAATTTTTTTATTACATAAGTTATATCAAAACTAGTGCAAGCCACATAATATACATCAAATATTTCTAAAACTTTCGTATAGTCTAGTTGAGATGTATTAGTATTTTATTTTATCATTCAGAGTCATTGCAACCTTAAAATCCAACTCTTTGAATTTTTCAAGTCATTTCTCAATGTCATAAGATTGAACAAAACATCAATATATCATCCATATATTGACATATAAAACAATATAATTATTAGTGTTTTTAATATAAATACATTTATCATATTTATTACTCTTAAAATTATTTGACATCTTCACATTGCCAAACTTAGCATATGTTTTTTTTATATTTGTTTTAGTTCATGTAACGATTTAATAAGTCGACATACTTTATGAACTCTTTTGTCACTTAATGTACTCTCTTGAGTCATATTTGAACTTTATTGTATGTCAAATTAGCATGCCACTATTTTAGTGTAGATTTCAATCCATATAACGACTTGTCAAAGTCGGTATATCTCACGATCAATCGTCTTAGGTTATATATTTAATCTTTTGAGAAGAAGAATTTATACCTTCTTTAGACACCCCCACACTTTGAAGTAATTCAAGTGTGATCTTTTTTATCTTTTCATTTTTCATAAGGAATTGATTGTGTCTTACTTTAAAAAAAACTCGATTGATAACATAGAGACTTCATGTTCTATTTTTATTTCTCTTTCACCATATCAAATAAATGAATCAACAAATTGAATCATTAATTTATATGTGATATATTTAAACTCTTGATATTTTTCTTATGAAAATAATCAAGTTAACAAATATATTTATTTGTATACAATGTTGTCAAATATTTTGATCTCTATAATTTTCTACATGATTTACAAAATCGTGCTTCCAATATATTATTGAAAAGATAATTTCATTATTATAATATAAAGTTATGATCAGAATATCAGAATTTTCTATAGAAAATTATGATCGAAGCACTGGTTCTTTATTGCATACATATATGTTTGCATATATTTATCTCAAACTTTCAATATACATATCTTTTTGTATACGAGGCCAAATTATGTGTTCTATATATCAATAGAAAGATAATGACTATGGTATCTACTTAGAAAATTATGAACGAATAAACATCATATGACAGAATCCAAACCAAATACTCTAATATCATTATTATAATATTTTAGTAACTATTAAAATAGTTTCACCCACATCTCTCGGATAAACCATAACTTTTCACAATCTCATTGGATTAGAGTAAGAAAATGTTTTAAGTAAACTTTACTTTAAAACAATAATTTAAAGTCAAAAACTAAATATTTTAATCTTCAAATTTTTCTAAACATGAGTAGAAACCAAAAGAGGTTTAGTGTGCGAATAGAAATCGACAAAATATTTAGTCTCTATGTGAGTAGAAATCCATAAAAGATTTAATCTCGATGTGAGTAAAAATCTATAAAGGATTTAGTCTCAGTGAGTAGAAAACCAAAACATGGTTTTAATCTCAACAGTAACGTACAAAACAAATGTTTTAGTCATCAAAAACGTAAAACAGAAACAGAAGATATAAAATAGTTTTTTTAAGATTGTTATTCTCGATGTTTCACAATCTAACATATGCCATAAAACGTTTTCAACTTTTGTAATATTCATATCTTTCTATTTACATATTCAAAAATACGTTTTATTGCTTGTTAAAAAGATAACTTTAGCATCTACACACAGACACTAAGGTCACTTGATTCTCACCCTAAAATCAAAAGTTACAAGAAAAAAAGTTTCATAAACAGAATAATTAATAATAATTCCGTCTTAATTTGTAAATTTAATATATTTCTATATATGTATTTAAATAATACATTTTATATCTTCATAGAAATATATTTTTGATATCTATGTATAGACATCTGTATTGCTCCATTCCGATATTGGAGTCAAAAGTTATGAATAAAACAAGTATAATAAATATAATCAAATATTTAAATCCGAACTCACGGCAAAACCATGTTTGCTTAAGGAAACTATTCCCCGCTCGGTACCAACGGTTGATGGAATATAACATTCCAGAATATGACGGACTTACCTCACCGGAACGGCGGTACTGTCACANATAGTATGAAATTATATATTTCGTTTAAAATATTTTATATTTCAAAAAGTAATTGAAATTTTATATTTTTAAAAATAGTTAAAATATAAATATAATATATTTTTTATCATTTCAAATTTATTATAAATATATTTATATTTTATTATAAAACTAATATTTATAATATGTTTTTTTTGTTTTAGGCCTATGGGACCCTGAGTACGGCTATGAAACATGTACAAAAACTGAGACAATATCTCCTATTTATAGTAAATAAGTCGGTATGAAATGAATTATTATGACTATTCTATATAAATTTAAAAGTCGTATTGTTTCGAATAGTCACATCCGTTCAATTCAATTATGACTGTTTAATCAAGACAATCTCTCATTCGTATATATATATACTGTAAACCCAACACATTTAATATCACAATCCAAAAAATATCTATCTTCGCCTGCTATTTCTGATTTTTCTGTGGACCATTGCTCTTTATTTAGTAAACGAACTGAATATTTATGATCAGTCTAAGTCTCACCCGAAAGTTATCTAGAGGACTGGAATATTACGAGCTGATACAGAAATTAAAACTGTGATGATTACATTTTGGGTAAAATGATTATTTTAGTTTAAACTGTAAACATAATATAGCGTACGACACGTCAAAAAGTCACTGAACGGTGATAATCTTTTATCACATGTACCCATCTTTAGACTATATTATAATCTTTTAAGTTTTACAAATATAGAAAAGCACCAAAACATATTAACACTCCCGTTTTAAACGGTGATAACATAACAAATAATATTTATATGTCATGATAACACACCATAACCATTAGCCCAAAACGAATATTATGTGATAGTATTTCACATATACAATCTAATTATACTAAATCACAGCTAATTTTGTTCTTGACTGCTACCTTATCTGATTGACACGTATAAATTTGTTTAAATGTTAATTTTACAATTTTTTGATAAATTTATTTTATTATAATAAAAACTATTTTAATTAATTATTTGTTCCTAATTTTAAGCCGCCACTATTTTCAAAAAATTCTCTTATTTATTTATTTATTTATTTAATTTTCTAAAAAAATATATTAATACTATCTTTTTTTCCTCCTACATATAATTGCTGCAAAAAAAATTTCCAAATCATTATAGTTTTCTAAACCTCTATATTTTATTTTTTCAAATGATTCAAAATTTGTTTGCTAACAAATTTTATTTTTCTCTTGTATTGAACGTGTATATTATAATTTTTTGTAAGATTTGAAAAAATCAGAGAATTTTAATAGTCACTTTTGATTATTTCTTAATTTTGGTGATATGTATTTTTATATTAAATTTCTTTATGTAATATTTTATTTATTTATACTATTTGTTTTTAATTTTAATCTTCACTTTTGTTTATATTATACTAGTGGCAAGCCCGCGCTACGCG
>KE157549.1:30209-54405 GCA_000411055.1 Leavenworthia alabamica
GAATTTATTTATTTGATATCATATTTTATATATTAAATATTATATATGTATTATAAATTATATATATAATATATAATTATTTGATATATTATTTAATTTTTGTAATTGTTTTAATATAATATTAGATAGATAATAATTAATTAAAATTTGAGAAGAAAAGTAGATATTTTCTTATTATTTTATTAGTAATCAAATGATTTAATGAATAAATGTTGTTTGGATATAAAAATAAAATTTGAAGTGTTTGGATATTTGAATAGACACAAATTTTGTATTTCAATTTTAATAGGTAGATAGATTAAACTACGAAAATAATATCCAACTATAAAAGATAATGTATTTGCTAAATGGCCAAATGTTATGCCATGATGAACGATAATACATAAAACCTCTTTATCCTTTTTAACTTGTTTTAAAAAAAATATTTCTTAAATTAGCAAATCCGAGTTGAAGATTATAAGAAAACTAAAGGAAAAAAGAGAATGAAACTTGACAGCATGATAAGGGATTGACTTGTTCAACGGACGTACGTGGCTCTTAAAAAGGCATAACAATGAAAGCAATAATAACACACACAAAACATTGTGTCGTTTTCAATATCCGTACAAAAAGGAACTAACGCGTACAACTTTTCTCATTTAACTCGGAGAAACCAATCTCTACTTCAACAACATATTTAATATCAACTAATTCCATTGCCTCTTAAGTTAATAATATAGGTAGATACAATTAGTAGGGTTCTTCTTGTAACATAAAAAAAAAAACATAACATTACGAAGAAATGGCTGATGAGGTTACAGTTGGGTTTCGCTTCTACCCTACTGAAGATGAACTGGTTGCGTTTTACCTACGAAACAAGCTCCAAGGACGTTGTGATGACTCAATGCACCGTGTCATTCCCGTTCTTGATGTCTTTGAGGTCGAGCCTAGTCATCTTCCAAGTACGTTAGTCTCACTCAAATTATCGATAGTATCATTATCATATTACTTAGGTTTTATAGTACGTAGACGGTGGACTACTCATTTTGGTGTTAGGTTCGGGATATTCGGTTTTCTTGTTTTATTAGTTAATTTTATATCGGTTTAGTCGGTTCTGATTTGGTTTCCGGTTCGGTTTAATCAAATAAATCTTTTCAGTTTTAGGTTGGATCGGTTATGCCACATCAATAACATAAATACTATATATGGTAATGTTACTGTATGGAACTTAACACATATTTTGTAGATCTTGCTGGAGAGAGATGTCGAAGAGACGCTGAGCAATGGTTCTTCTTCGTACCAAGACAAGAACGTGAAGCAAGAGGAGGCAGACCAAGCAGAACCAGTGGTTCAGGATACTGGAAAGCCACTGGATCACCTGGTTCAGTCTTTTCCAAAGATAACCAAATGATTGGAATTAAAAAAACTATGGTTTTCTATACTGGTAAAGCACCAACCGGAAGAAAAACAAAATGGAAGATGAATGAGTACAAAGCCGTTGACGAAACAGTCAACGGTTCCACCATCCCTAAGGTTAGGCATCTTTAATAATTCAAAATATTGTTAATTAAAGTTTCTTTTATAGAACTGATAAGATTTATCTTGTCTTGAAAATGTAGTTAAGACATGAATTCAGTTTATGTCGTGTCTATATAACAACAGGAAGCTCAAGAGCTTTTGATAGACGTCCTGTTGGAAATTTTCAGACAGAGAGAATGGTTAGTGATGTTGGAGGAGGTGAGACATCAATGGTTCGTGTTGAGAGTTCACCAGAAACTTCGTTTTCAGGAAGAGAACATTTTGATCTCTCTATGAATACAGAGTTGGTTGATGGTTTAACTGAATCAATCTGGGAATGGGATCAGCTGAGTTGGTCATGAAGTTTTTTAGATTCACTTATCAAAACAAATTTAATGTTGTTTAATTTTAAAATATTTTTTATGGTTTTAATTTTAAAATTTTTTTTATTTTTTTTTTACATTGTAACATGAGAATTTGAGGAAGAATAAATGACCCAAAAAGTGATAGTAGAGATGTTTTCTTGAGAATGTGGGAGCCATTGGGCATTGGCAAATGTCTGTCATTGGGAAGAAACTCAAAAGTCTTTTTTTTTCTTCTTTTGGTCAACAACTCAAAAAAGTCTATATATACCTTCAACTTGGCTCATTAAGACCAATTCATTAACCAAGAGGAAAAAGTGAGATAGACAGGACAGAAAAGTCTGTCTTTTCTATACATCTTTTGAAATGACATGAAGCTTCAAAACAAATGTTATTAAAAAAGAGTATTGACGCCAAAAAAAAAAATAGTATTATTTCCGATTTAAAATATATCATTTTAATATATTTTTGTTTTATATTAAGTATTCTTTAGAGTTTTAATAAAAAATTAATGCAAATGTTTAGTAAAATTTATAATTATATTCTTCCAGTTTTAATATATTGACCAATAATTTTTTATAAAATATATTAATTAACAATAAAAAAAGAGAAATTTTAACTATACAAATAACAAAATTATTTTAGATATCATTCAACTATAGAAATTAGTTTTTCGAATTTCTTTTGTTTTAGTTTTTGAAAAACACATTTTCAAGAGTAACTAATGTGTTTATAACTGTTACACGATTCATTGTCACTTTTCATGAAATATATATTACTTATGAATTATGATTAATTAGTCATTTTAGAATTAGTATAATTCCATAAACTAAATCAGTGTTGTTTATTAGACATAAACCAAACCCAAAAGTAAAAAAAAAGAAAAGATGGTTCATTGGTTCAGAGTGGCTCATTCGTTGAAAGCTTCAAACTCTTTCATCGACTCCTTAGCCCTGTGTTTCCTCATCTTTCATGTACTTCTCTTGTACCGCCGCAACTGTGAAGAGTATATAGTTAAAGACACAACTCTTCTGTTATATACATAAAATTAAACTCAGAATTGAAAAAAGGATATCTGTTATAATCCCAATCAGTTTGACCAATTGCAATCTTGCTGTATTCAACTACACTTGCATCAATACCAGAAAACACATATCCATTGCTCTTGTCAATGAGCTTTACTAGATCTCCAACACTTTCTTTATCCTTGTAACAAAACAACAAAACCAAAATAATGAAACCTGAATATGCAGATAAAGGGAAGGTGCAGAGGAGATCACAAACCTGAATATCCAAGGTTGTGAAATTCACAAGACTGTAATCTTCAATGACGCTACATAGCTCTTTTGTTAGTTTTCTGTAATGACAACATCGAGCTCATGAGATATTGAAGAGTTCCATGTGTATTAAGGATAATGTTTATATCATCAACCTGTACTTAGAAGAGCGAGGGTCTTGACCAAGATGGTTTTCCAAGTATGATAAGTCTTGAACATCGGTGTAGAAATCTAAATTGAAAGCTGCATGACACAGAGAGATGGTAGTTAGCTGAGTCCATATTTATACTCATGAAAAAATGATACTATGAGAACATAAAAAAAGATCTTTATAAACTATAGATACCTAACTTCCCGTAGCTTCCAATCAGATCGATTTTAGACAAGACATTGATATGTGGGAGTTCCATATGAAGCATTGTGGATAAAGAAAGAAGCAATGCGCTTACATAGTTCCCAGGATCACTACATAGGTGAGCATCAATTAGTTGCACAGCAGTTAACTACAGAACAAACAAAAAAAATCATTAGATATAAGTAATTTCATTTAGCAAGTTGGTATTAAGTAAAGAAAAGCACATACTCTAAGGTCCAATGATTTAATCAGCTTTGTGAGAACAGTCTTGGTACTGTTATGAATGAAGAACAATTCCACTTGGCCAGGAAAATCAAAGAGAATGTAATGATCTATAAATGTTTCAAAACTTGTTACTTTCACGAAAGAGACAACATTACGATAAGAAAAAAAGAAGAAGAGACTTTATTGTTGCTAACCTTTCAGAAGAGGCTTTAATTTAGATTCTAACCAGTCAATGTTTTTCTCTAAGTACTCCATACAATATACAAGACCTGTTTCATTAGAAAGTTTGTTGTTAATTCGACTAAAGATAAGGAGAAAAAACAAAAAAAAATCAAGATGGCAATAATTCACCTCCATTAGGACCAAGTGAATGTTCCGACATAACATCTTCTAACTTAACCAACTCTTCTATATTCACAGCACACTCATAACTAAGATTAATGTCAAAGAAACAATATGGCTATATACCAATTTCAACACATTTTTTAATAATTTGGCATAAAAAGGATACGGTAATGCATCGTTTGCAGGATCCAGATTAACAATAGCAACCTTCCTGTAGAAAACAATAAAGGAAAAGTAATTCAATGTTAAGTAGAAGACCTCAAGAATCTGGAAAATCTCTTGTGCAAAAAAAACTATATTTCTCAATCAAGTAATCATTTATGACACAGCTCAAAAGCCAAACAATTCACATTTCAGAAATTAAACACTCTATTAACTAAAGTTTGAAACTTTTTTGGAATTATACAAAGCTAGAAACAGAGAAACAAATGAATTTTGAGAAAAGAGAAGAGAAATATGAAACCTGCCGATAAGAGAGAGGAACTGAGACATGCCATTGCAGTAAGTAGTCTTGCCTGATCCAGGAGGACCTATCACTACTTGTCCAAACACCATGGTCTTGTAAAAGAAGGAGACGAAGAAGAAGAATGACAACAATCTGAGACAGAGTCCAACAACTACTGCATAGTATCATAACCAATAAGACAAAAAAGCATATTAATTTCAAAGCACAATCAACTAATCAAGTAACATAACATTAGAATACACAACAGAGAAGAGCAAAACCCTTCAAAAACAAGGTTCTAAACACTGAGCTCATAGCAGCCTAGCAGGTAGCAGAGAAAGAGAAGCAGAGAGACCATTTGATTCAAAAGCATACTCTTTACCTCAGAATTAACAGGAGACAGAAAATAAAGAGAGAAGCAGCTAGAGAGTCTCGACAGAAATCGTGGACTCGGATCGATATATTTTAGACTTAGGGTTTTAAATTGAATTTAATTTTGGGTTTAAAATGTAAGAAAATCAATATGTAGGTCATTATTTAAAATGCAACAATAAATAGAGGGTATTATTCGAAACGCTAGCTCCCTAACCTTTTGGTATATTCTAGACTCTGTTCGGATCACAGCAAAGTCGTCGGTCGACGTTTTAACTTATCTCCGCCGGGGAAACGCGTGATCTAAACACTACCTAACATCAAATCCATTCAATTGAAGATGGCGATTATATATGCGGCTGTGGCGAGGGGTACAGTAGTATTAGCAGAATTCAGCGCCGTTACAGGAAACACAGGCGCCGTTGTTCGGCGAATTCTCGAGAAACTTTCGCCGGAAATCTCCGATGAAAGGCTTTGTTTCTCTCAAGACCATTACATCTTCCATATTCTTAGATCTGATGGCCTTACCTATCTCTGTATGGCTAACGATACCTTTGGAAGTAAGTAAGCCTTTAGTATAAGATTAAAGCTCTGATTCCAGAATCCATCTTTGTATTGATGTGTTGTTGTTGGTGATTGAATAGGGAGGATTCCATTTTCGTATTTGGAAGATATTCATATGAGATTTATGAAAAACTATAGCAAAGTGGCTCATTATGCTCCAGCTTATGCTATGAATGATGAATTCTCTAGGGTTTTGCATCAACAGATGGAGTTCTTCTCTAGTAATCCTAGTGTTGATACTCTTAATCGTGTTAGAGGAGAAGTTACTGAGGTATATATTGTTTAAACCAGTCACTTTGTTGATAGCTCTATTGACTTGTTTCTCTCATTGTTTGTCTTTACAGATTCGATCAGTGATGGTAGAGAACATTGAGAAAATAATGGAAAGAGGTGATAGGATTGAGCTTCTTGTTGATAAAACAGCAACAATGCAAGATAATGCATTTCATTTCAGGAAACAATCTAAGCGTCTTCACCGAGCTCTTTGGATGAAAAATGCTAAGCTCTTGTAAGGATCTCTGCCATTTTTATACCATTGTATAATTACTGCTGATATGTTTCAAAACTTCTATTTCTTGTTTGTGTTGGACTAGGGTGATGTTGACATGCTTGATAGTTCTTGTGCTATACATAATAGTTGCATCTTTCTGTGGAGGCATCACTTTACCTTCATGCAGATCTTAATCTCCTTCGCAGTCTTATCAAAGGTAACCAGAAACATACCACTGTTTTTTTTTTTGTATATCAATCAAGTCATATCCTTTCGAGTTTCAGTGAGTTTGAGGTTACCTCCTCTCTTATGTAACTCTTGTAAATGTCTGGAATAATACAGAGGAGATTCTTTGTACGGTTGCCTTGTGTTGTAGATTTTTAGTCACTTGAGTGAGTTTAAATACATTATAATTTGGTAATTTATGTTCCCTTTATCTTGTCTCTGTTTTCAGTAATCGTACAATAATAGTTGCTACTACTTAGCAAATTTGAATAAGCGACAGATAAAATAGCTTTTCAACAATGTTTTAAAACAAGAAATGCTAAAGAAGTTCAGATTTATTACATGGTGGTCTTTGGAAAAGAAGCAAAATTGAAGAGAATCTAATGGCTAAAAATAAAATACAAGATCTTAGCTGTATTGATAGTGAGGCACTAGACATGAATCAGAACAAATATAACCAGTGAATGGATCACAAAGCTTTAGAATGAAAGGAGCTGTGCATCTCAAGTGACATTTCCCACAATACGGACGAGAACTATGGTTATTAGAAACAACTTCAACTTTAACTTTATTGTATATGATAATACATTAATACGTCCTGGCATTAGATGTGAAAAGTCTCCAAGTACACATTCAACATGTACAGTAACACTACAATCAAAGCAAGTGTAGAACCATTTATTTGGATCTGTTTCCGTCTCACAAATATCACACCAGTATTTTCCAGTTGCATTTTCACCATAACATAATGAAAGAGGATGATCATCGCAGCTGTGCTTAACCACTTGTGGTAAATCAGCACAATGTAAATGGAGATCAAAGTCACAAGTATCATAATCACAAGAAAGCATATAATGACCACTTATCTCTTTATGACATGCATTACATTTATAGTTGTTATTATTATCCTTTCTTTTGTAGTATAAAGGATGTTCATGACCACCATTAATGACCGGTTCGGTACGTGAACCACAACGTGCATCAATAACCAACAAATCAGAAATGTACCTGAACCCAGTAGACTTCATTCCACAAGCGTTACATTTAAAAACATCACGATATCTAAAATCTTCCTTATGTTGTGGTATACGTGGCGTGGACCATAACCTAAGTGGTTTTGTGTGAAATACTTGTCGTTTCTTTTTTGGAAAATTAGCACATTCTTCATGGAGAATGAAATCACATACCTCACAGTTGTAGATCGGATCAGAATATATAGGAAGAACACATGCTTCACAACGTGAGCTTTGGTCACGGTTGATAATATTGTCCTTGTTAAGTCTTAGATTATGCTCTTTATGACTGAAATGATTGATCAAGTTATAACCAACCACTCTGAACGGTGCAATATCTACGTTATCTTCATGTGTCCCTTCGAGTTCTACACCATCCCATACGTCATTTCTTGTTGCGCATAGTATATGAACGGCATAGTTTGGGCAAAGAGAACATGAATAAGCTCCGGTGTATTCACATATATCTTTGCGACAAACTCCACACTTCGAATAACCAACGCCAAGATGATGAGTTAGAGAAATACGATGATCATGACGGTTGATGTTTATGACACGTGGTAAGTCTATACATGTTCGATGGACAACAAACCCACATTGAATACACATGTAAGGACTTCGATCACCTTGCATGCCACATGCATTACATTCAAATGAGATGTGTCTTGATAAGAGGACAAGTTTATGCTCGTGAGTCTTATGATGGTCAATAGCAAGAGGTGGTGGATCTTTTGTACATAATCGGCATATGGTGAAGTTGCATATAGAGCAACGATATAGTACCTTGTTTGGTATTTCTCCACATATAAGACATGTTTTCTCAGCATTACTTGTAAGTGATTCGTAAGTAAGTAACTTGAGAGGATGTTGAGGATGACAAGGATGATTCTCTTCTTGTGAGAGATTAACACACTCTACATGAAAGTTAACTTCACACTCAAGGCATGTGTATGAACAACCACGATTATAACCCTTGCAAATTCCACAATGGCGCTTGCCTAGCTTTGCTGGCTCTTTCAAGAAAACAACTGGATGATGATGAGACTTTGGATGTTCAATAGTATATGGCCATGGTTTTATCCCACAAGCGAGATCAACTATGAAGTCACAATGTGAACAAACATAAGCAAAAGAAAAACACGGCTTGCCACATAAGTCACATTGTAAGAAAGAGCCACGTTTGTGATTGTGGAGTTTGAGAAGATGTTGAGGATGAGAAGGATGGTTAGTGATCTCTAATGGAGCCTCGGCACATTCTTTGTGGAAGAACACATGATTAACAAGGGGAGGAGTCTTGTAACGGTAGCCACCATAGATAGGACCTTTTACAAAGCAGCCTCTACATTCATCAATAACAAAAGGAGTTGAAGTTACCAAAGAATGGCCGTGATTTTGTGGTACTTTTACATAGCCTTTATAATTATCTATTTTTGTGGTTTTGTGTTTTTGTGATTCAAATGCTTTCATGTTTGTTCGCCTGAGATCTTGAGATGATGATACTCTCCATATACGCCTTGAAGATCTCTTGTGATTTATTTCATGTGCAATCCCCATGACTTGAGACTAGAGATGTTAAAAATGGGTAAAAACCCAACGGGTACCCGAAACCCACATAAATATTTGAGCCCGTTGCGGGTTTTTCTTTCAAAAAAAAAATACGGGCCTAAAACGGACAGGCTTGATTTTTGCGGGTTTTATTTGGGTTTACCCGATCGGGTTATGGGTANGTGTCATACGGGTAGTTTTAGTAACGAGTTTTAAATAATCGGACTCATAGCGGGTTCGGGTCGGGTCGGGCTAAAAAACCCAATTTAACATCCCTACTTGAGACTATTATTTTAGCATATTTTGTCTGTCTACAACTTATTGCACATTAAACTATCTTATCACGTATCCTCAATACGTATAATATATTATAAAGTACCCAATAAAATATATTTAGTTAAATACAACATCTAACGTGTGTAACAGCTAACTGGTAAGATATTTATTAATAAAAGTTAATAAACCTAGCGTGAATCTCGAGTCATGAGATCTCTAGGTTTAGTGATCTCTAGGTCTATTAAAAACACATGTCTGCAACATATTAGCTCCGACAACTGTTTTACAATTAAAAAAAACATCACAGTAGATAAATAAAGAGGTGTAGATGCATGGTGACGTGGATTTAACATGGAGCTAAAGAGAGGAAGAGGAAACTTATAGAGGAGAGAACGAGAACGAGAAGGTACTAATAAAATTCAAACATATTGGATAATCCAAATAAAGATAAGGCTCAAAGCCTTTTGATAATCAAATTCTATATAGTGGGCCTTACAAGAAGCCCATAAATCTGCGTTGGCAACGTTTACAGATTATGGAGTAAATAAATACAGATTTAATTAGGTTATGACCCGCGATACATCACGGAGAAATCTGTTTAATAAAAAATTTATTTTTATGTATTTTAAATTAAGTTGTAGATTTAAGATTAAAATCTAAATATGTTAACATAAAACATTAAAAATTGCTTTGATTATAGTGATACGAAGTGGTCTATATGAAGGAGTATAGACAAAAGCAAGTGTTTTTGCGATTTTTCTCTAACTTGGCAAACAAAATAATTAAATAGAATAAATAAAAAAAGTAGTAGAGTAAATATACTAAAAAGAAGTTTAGTAGAATTAAACATAATAAGAAACTAAAAGGATAAAACAAATAAAACTAAAAACATGATGTAATTAACATGAATTTTGCTTTAGTTATATCTTTAGAAATGATTTCCAAAACCACACTTTCACCATGTTCAAGATTGTTAGCCATTAGGAAGTTTTTGAATTCTTTTCCAAAACGCATCCTGTTACTCTTTTGCCCATTTTGAGTTAACAGAGATACTGACCATTCTGTTCCAATATGATCAATTATGACAGCTTCTCCTCTAGCTTGCTGTAAATTGTGATGAGTGCTAAAACCTGTCGGAATAAACTGTATATAGAAACAATGAAAGATTACTAAATAGATTAAATAGATTTATTGAATAGAAACAAAATGATTAACATATAATGTAACAAATGAATCATTATATATTCATAAATATATGTAAAACTATATATAACTTATTGAATTTGATGATATAAGAATTTATATCTAATGAAAATTAATAAATCATAAAATTTAGAAGTTTATTTACAAAGTTATGGTTTTTGATGCTTTTGAGAGTGATATTCATTTCAAAAGATTTGGCAAGTTCTTCCAATAGGCGGTTATCCCAAAACTCATTTGTGTCTTCTGATCCTTTAATTCAAAACCAAAAAAACCAAATTGTTAATAATATTTAAAGATATTTATGGTTTAATAGAGTAATGTTAAAGACTTACTAGTATCAGATAATACAACAACATCATCAGACATGTATTCTAACTCAGGTGAAGACACATTTTCAGATTCTAGATCTGAAAGTGGAAAAAATATAACTAGACTAGTTAGTTGATGTTAATAATAGATGAAACAAATATGAATGTTTTTAATTATACTTACCATTACCATAAATATCAATAACATCATGTGAAACAAATTCCGAATGTGAAGCATTTGATGGACATTTGATTACATAAAAATTTCGTCCTTCAAATACCAAATCTGGTTCTTGCTTAAATAATAACACATCACCACATTGATACTCATGAAACATAACAAATTTTCTCCAGCCTTTAGTTAGTTTGTTAGAGTCCAACTTTATACTCCACATTTTTTCAGATTTCGTTGTTTTCAAATAAAGATATTGTTTTCCAACATCTTTATTATATTTAACATGAGTATCATAGTAATCAATCGAAATCTCCTTTAAAACACCAAAAATATTGATATTATTGTTTAAGCTAAGAATAAGTAATATATTTGAATAATGATTATTAAGTAAATAATTACCAGAGATATTCAAAACGAGAAAGAAGTGTAACGAAGAACTGATTTGTTGGAAGGGAATTATGATCCATCTGAATAAATTAATAAAATTTAAAATAGATTTTCAATCCAAATAAATTATACTTGCAATAGGAATGACATCAAAACACAATCGGACGAACTCAAATGAGAAAACAAACTCACAAATTGTCGTGTTTGTGTATACATATTACATATTCCAAAAATAGATTATGGTATTAAATTAATACATTGTATACATTATTTGTTAATATTTTTAGTTAAATAATAGATTATGAAAATGACAATAGTAGTATCATAGAAAGTGAAGATTAATACATATATTATATTTATCATAAAACAAAAAATTTAATACAATACACTTTCTAACAAAACACTATAATCAATATTATTAATGGTATATTTTGTAATGAACTTTAAAGTTAGATTAATTAGAAAAATGTAAATCCATGAAAACAAAATAAGTTTTGTAACTTTAATGAATTTTCATGATGCAATATT
Source organism: Leavenworthia alabamica (assembly GCA_000411055.1). Lineage (NCBI taxonomy): Eukaryota > Viridiplantae > Streptophyta > Magnoliopsida > Brassicales > Brassicaceae > Leavenworthia > Leavenworthia alabamica. The sequence goes on from KE157549.1 coordinate 41,802, forward strand.
TTTCTAAATTAAACTAAAGCATGTAATAGATCTGAGAAATAAATGGATTTGAAATTGTTGTTTTTTTTTAAAAAACGACGACATTGAAAATCATTATAACAAAGAATATGACTAAAAGTAGTCAACTAATGAAATATTATTCAAGATTTCGAGTTTAGATCTAGATAATCAAAGATATGAAAATAAATATATATAATAATAAAAATTTTTAAGGATATATATTATATATAAAAGTTTACACATAGATCTATATTTAGAAATTGGTGTGGACTTATTTTAAACAATTAAGTAAACATTTACCTGGAAAAATGGATATTTCCCTGGAGAAGTCGTCTGTTCTCTATCACTCGGCGGCAGATGTTTCCAGAAATGAAGTAGAATTAGGTTTACCACGTTTTAGGCTTCCAACTTAAATGGGCCATAATTACAATATTTATAAAATAAATGGGCCATACAACCCAAATATATTTAATAAAAACATGCTGTAAACTCGTTTTAAATATGTTGGTGGGCCAAGCGATAATTTATTCTTAGTTTAAAATAATTAAGCTTTATTAATAATATTTTTATAGTTGATTTTTTTGGGCGTAAATTAAATTACAGGTTTCAAACATTTTGCAAAAGGAGAAGACGAAAAAGCGATCTTTGTCAATGGTATTTTGTAACATTATTCGTTTCTTTTTGTCTTATCTTCTTCTTCAAAAGTTAATTTTAGTCCGATATATATTATTTAGTGAAAGATTTGAAGATGTAGACGAACTTCTCTCTCAATTAGGTTTTCATATTTGACCTTCTCTTCTTCGAGAATCAGTCAATAGTTTCTTCAATAATGCATAAAATTACTATAGATCTGTATATATATATCAAAGATTAATCGTTTTGTAAACAATATCTGTTCTCTTTGCAGTTACTTCATTTTTCAATTCGAATCGACACGGATAAAAAGGAATTATGTATGAACAATTAAATGGAATAATCGAGATGATGGATCTGTATCTTGTTCCTAAAAAGGTAAATTTTAAATTTTGTTTTCTAAATTATAAATAGTATAAATGATATAATAAATTTTATATGTATAATAATTAAAAAAATTCAATAATTTACATTCTTTTAAATAAAAATAAATATATTTGTAAAATGTTTTTGTTTGTTATTTTTATATATACAAATTTATATATACAAATACGTATTAAGTAATATATGTTTGTATAAATGTGTTAATTTAAAACATTTAAATCAAAGAATAAACATGAGTTCAAACATAAGTTTAAAATGTTAAACTTTTATAATGTTCTTTTACCTTAAAAACCAAAACAATTATATGAGAATATCATACTAATAATGTGTTCTTTCAGAAAATGATATGATAATGTGTTTATCAATCATTATTTGAATCCATGTCCTTTATTTCCTGTATTATGTATATAAACAAATTAATATACTTAGAAAAATAAAGTTAGTATAATATAAGAAATTCTTATATTAATTCCATACATTAAATATATATAAACGAATATATAAAATCTACACAAAATAAATATTTTTACTTACTATTGTCAATGAAGATTCTGATACACTTCTTTAAAGACAACATTGAGTGTCTTCTTTTGTGGCTTACCATTCTCATCTAATATGAGAATTTTCAATCATTTCTTGCTTGTAACTCTAGATATTGCAACATAGAGCTGACCATGTGAAAAAACTGGTTTAGGTAAAAACAATCCAACATTTTCTAAAGACTGTCCTTGACTTTTATTTATAGTCATAGCAAATGCTACAGATAGTGGAAGCTGTCTTCTTTTCATTTTGAAAGGCAATCTAGTGTCTGAGGGTGATATAACCAATCTAGGGATAACAACTCGATCACCAACTCTTTCTCCCGTTATTACTCTAGCTTCAACTATGAATTCTGCAAGTTGTGTTATCTGTAGTCTTGTACCATTCATTAATCCCCCTCTAGGATCAATGTTCCTTAATAACATTACATGACATCCTACTCTTAACCTGTGAGTTGGTAATCCCGACAAATTAATACCATTGAGAAAATCGGTAGTGAATACAAGATTATCTTTAATATCTTTATCTATAGGATCCAAAGTAGATGCACTTAGATATGTTCTTTCTTCACCTGAAAATAATGTATATGTAAGAAGAATAATTTATACATAAAAACCAAAAAAACGATCAATGCATACCTTCCATCATATCTAGCATATACTCATTTATCTTATAGACATCTTCGTTTGTAGGACACAAAATTGCTCTTTTTTGAAAAAAATTAGGATCTTTCATATCTTTTAAAAGAGTAAGGTCTCCTTAGACTTCTTTACTAATTGCTTCAATAGGACCGTTGACCTCTGTAGTTAAAAACTCTTCAGGGATTTCGATAATAGCTTCACCATCATTAGACTCATTAACTTTCCCATCACCAACATCTAGGATCCAATCTGAAAATTCTTTTAGATTTTTAGCCTCTTCATCACTTAATTTGTTGGATAAAAGACACATGTTCTTTGTAAGTTTCAAAACTTTACAATGTTCCCAAATATATGATTAATTAAGCGAGGCCATGACTATGTCTGTCCTAGAACCCCAACAATAACAAGTAGAATCTGTCTAAATTCTCCTCCAAAAACAACAACTTTCCCACCAAATGGTTTACGAAATTCATGGCCAACAATATATTTTAGACTTTTATCCAAAGATTCGAAACAGTATTTACTCATCATTGGGGCTTCATCCCATATGATGAGTGATGTTTCTTTCATTAGATTGCCAATATTTGTACCTGGCTTCATACTATATGTGGTAAACTCATCCGGATTTAAAAGGATTACAAATCTTGAATAAGCAGTTCTACCTCCTGCTAATAAAAGAGAAGCTATACCACTTGAAGCAACATTTAAAACGATTTCTCCTCTACTTCTAAGAAAAGCAGATATTGTTTTCCATATGAATGTTTTTCCTGTTCCTCCAAAACCATAAACAAAGAAAACACCACCCTTCTTACTTATAACAGATTTCAGTATCTTCTTGCAGACATTGTGTTGTTCTTTTGTTAACATTTACATCCAATCATTTACCTTATCTGATAAATATTTGCGATCATAGCTTCTTGCATCGACTATAAGAACATTGGAATCACTTATAGACCTTCTAGGTGGTTGTGGCATTGTTTTATAAACTGAGAGAGAACTTCCATTTCTTCTTAGTCTAATATCGATATCTTGAAGAGCAAATTTTATTTTATCTTCATCACTTACCACTAAATCTGTAAGCATTAATAAACTAATATAAGATAGATACAATATATAATTTTAGTAAAAATCATAAACAATTCAATAATGATTTTTATTGTAATCACTATAATTTAAAGATACCTGGTCTATCTAACAGTAACCTCCTACTGTGTTGAATATCTTCAGTCAATAAATTCCAAGACTTTTCCCAAACCTTTTCAGGGCTATATAAAACACCAGAAAGAAGCATAATAACAAATGCATTCCGAACTTCACTTCCAGTACCCCAATAACTTGTTCTTGTTAGATCATCAATATATTCTTGATCATCATTAAGCAATCCAAGAGCATAACACACACCTTTGTATGATGGATATTCCACACCATTAACTGTTCTCAACTCTTCAAAGTTTTTAGGTCCTCTTTGTTCATTAAGCAATATTCTCATATTAATATCCTTCTTCTACTTTCATAGTAACATAATTCAATCTTCCAATAGCAAATCCTCTCTGCCTTAAATTAAACTGCTTTTCTTTTGAATCATAAGTGAACCGGTTTGAGATTTCTGCATAAGTAAGTGATCTTGCAATAGAACTTACCTTATTTCAATTAAACCATGCCATAAACATAGATTTATTCATTGAATCACGATTTATAATTACTTCTGCTTCATCATCACCTTTGAAATAAACCAATTGTTCTCCTGGAAGATGGAAACTAAGTTTTTCTACTGGAATTGAACGATAATGAATTGGAAATTTCAAAATCCTCCAGGCTGCTTCATATGCAGATATATATCTTCCAATATTTTTAAAAAACAAATATTAGAGACCGACAATAAATATGTATTATTATAGTATAATATAAAATTAAGTGTAAATAAAATACCTGCAATCAAAGTAATCTTTGATTTCATTTTGTGGTTTCTTGTTAGTAGTTTCATCCGAGTCTTATATTGTATAATCTTGATTGTAATAATCAGATGGTTCTACAACAACTGTGACACGGTCTTGTCCTTTTGTAATATATTTGTACAAATACTTTACTGAACCTGATTGGCTACATCATTCTACATTAATGTGTGCTTTGTACCGCAACAGTAGTTTCTTATTATATGGGATAACATATATGTTATCACATTTAAAACCATTCTTTTCAACAAAATTTCCAGTTTCTCTTCTTCTATAAACAGGAAACCCATCATTATCAATCCTTGTTTCCATTGTATGAGACTTGGGAAAGAATTTTGTGCATTTCTTGTTATACATACATGGTGAATTTTGGTTTACAACTCCACAGGGTCCATGAATCATCATATCTTTTACAACTTCATACAACTCTAGCTCTTCATTTTTGTCGGGAATTTCAGCTGATATAACTTTATCTATATCCTGTGGTGACTTTATCTTGCTATTCTGATGCATGTATAACAATATATGTGCATGTGGTAATCCTCTTTTCTAAAACTCTATCGTATACATTGCTATAAATAAAAATAAAAGAAAGCACTGCATTTTAGAAGACATAATTAAATTAAATAGAAAGGAAATGTTAAAAAATAAAATACCTGAAACAGTCTGGCCTAACATTTTCTTTTTAGTTAAATCATTCATAAGAGAGTTAAGCTTCATCTTAAACATTCTGCATAGAATTTCTGGTATATCATCCGAATTTAATTTTCTCTTGTTAAAAAATCTGGTTAATTCAGGCCATTTTGGATTACATGTAAAGGTGATAAAAAGATCTGGAAAACCAAAATGTTTTGAAATAGTCATGGCATCTAAGTAGTTCTGTCTCATATATCTAGGACCACCAATGAAAGAAGATGGTAAATAAAATTCTCTTCCTTGACCATTTATATCAAGATTTCCAGCTACAACAGATTTTTTAACAGTGTTATAGTTTTTAGCTCTTAAAGTTGCTTGATTAAATTTCACATATCCTAACCGATTACTCTCTATCATGGTATATCCATCAACCAGAAATTGTTGAAACAAACACCTAGAATGTAGAAGAAACTTTGATTCATTTTTCCTTTCTTGAATACGAAAGGCAAAAAACTGTCTCATACTTATTTGTTTCCTAGGTTTATTACTCTTAAATCTTCCAACTTTAGTGTGACCTTTCCCAATACCAAGTGTGTAACCATCTTCACCATAAAGAAATAACAAAGGGTACTGTAAAGCAAGATAGGATTGATGTAACTCACTAATCCTTTGTAGTTCACCAGTTTTTTTTTGCAATATAATATCTCGATGATCCATATCCAAACTATCACCAAACAATACAGATTATGGAGTAAATAAATACAGATTTAATTCGAGAAAAATATTAAAAAAATCGCGAACCTCTAAAATATCACCAAACAAAGTATGAACTTTCAAAATTGAAAAATAATCTCTATTTTTAGTTGACTTTTTAATTAAATACCATTTTTTTTTGACCGATCATATTAGACCTTCTGTTAAATCGATTAACAGATGATTATGACGGAGTTAATTAAACCGTAAAACAATGATTTTAAGTTAAAACGCAGCCGTTCACGGTTTAATTAACTCTGTCATAATACTCCTCGATTTAACATAACACCTAATCTGCTCAATCAACAAAAAAATATTGTATTTAATTAAAAAGTTAAATAAAAGATCGAAGATTATTTTTCGATTTCTCAAATTCAGTCTTTGTTTAACGGTATTTGAAAAATTTGAGATTTTTTTTATATTTTTCCCTATTTAAATCGTATTTATTTTGAATATAGAATACTTGGTTAGTGATGATTAAATAATCGAACCTGGCATGAGGTCAACCCTATTGCCGGATCCACCTAGTCTATCTACCGCCATACCTGAGATATTCGAACAAGGCGGAGCTCCGAACGTCGTTAAACGCGCCGTTGTTATTGGAAACGGTTTCCTCTCAACCCATAGTGCAAGTTTTGTTTTTTTGGTCTATGAGGATCGGTTGTTTGAGTGTGTAAAATACAAAGTAGCTTGAGTAAAAACCAAACGGAGCCGCTTTGATCTATAACTCACTACATCCTTTGGTCTTAGCAGATTAGTCCAGTCTCTTCCCCACTTGAAAATATGTATAGAACAATTCACAAATTCGCTGTTTCCTTAATTCTGTAAAAACAAAGCTAAAATTTATTGGGTAATTTCGTGAAATGAAAGAGAATGTAAGCCCCATTGGTGCAAATAAAGATTTAAGATATAAACATGGTGAAAGGTCCGAGTTTTGCCAATTTGGAGTAGGAATCATTTTGCAAACTCAGCTAGGTTCACTCTTGCGCCGCCATTGTCGTCGGAGATACACCTATATTATCGTCAGAGACTTAGAAGGAAATAGTAATAGTTAACAGAGATGGAGAAAGTAAAAATTGAAGAAATTCAGTCAACAGCTAAGAAACAGCGAATTGCTACTCATACTCATATCAAAGGCCTTGGCCTTGAGGTTCTTCTTCTCTTCTCTCTTTCACTCTAATAGATTCCCGTACTATGTTCAAAGTTTGCTCTGTTTCAGGGTTTACTTATGGTTTTAAAGTTGTAAGATTTTTGTACGGTTTTGTTAAAGCTAATTGTCCTTCGCTCCACTCGGAGATTTTTTCAGTTCTAGCACAACCTAAACCCTAATTTTAATTAGCCAAGTTTCGAGCTTTGTTGGGGATACTGCATCCACATATAGTATTCACGTATGCTCCTACTCCTCAAAGTTCCTTCATCTTTAGGGTGTAAAGTTTCAGGCTTTTTTTCGGTTTTCAATAGTATGCTCCGAGCAACAACCAAAACGGGAATTTGGGTTTCCCCAGATCTTCATTTCCTGGATCGAAGAGTGCAAAACGATAGCTTTCATTTGCAAAGTTTCAGTTTTAATGGTTTTGTTATGAAATATTGCATATTTGCATTGTACCTTTTTGTATAGCTAATAGCTAATGATGTGTCTCGTATTATATAGCCAACGGGAATTCCTATACCATTGGCAGCTGGATTTGTTGGTCAACTTGAGGCTAGAGAGGCAGCTGGTCTTGTTGTGGACATGATTAAGCAGAAGAAAATGGCTGGTAAGGCACTTCTTCTTGCTGGACCTCCTGGAACCGGCAAAACAGCATTGGCTCTTGGTATTTCCCAAGAGCTTGGAAGTAAGGTAATCTTGGATATGTTCATTTTGTATCTTCTTTTTTTCCATGTTTCCAAGCATTTTTTAAATTTTAGTTTAGCTGGATTATTTATTGCTTTCAGGTTCCATTCTGTCCAATGGTAGGATCTGAGGTTTACTCATCAGAAGTTAAGAAAACAGAGGTTCTCATGGAGAATTTTAGACGTGCCATTGGTCTACGTATCAAGGAAACCAAAGAAGTCTATGAAGGGGAGGTGTGTTTCGATTTGCAATTTCTGTTGTTGTGTTATTATGCATCAGTATGTTTCCCTGTTATGTTTTGATTATGTGTTTTCTCGAATTCTAGGTCACTGAGCTGTCCCCAGAAGAAACTGAAAGCCTCACTGGAGGCTATGGTAAAAGCATCAGCCATGTTATCATTGCACTTAAAACGGTCAAAGGAACCAAGCAGCTGAAGTTAGATCCCACCATCTATGATGCCTTGATTAAGGAAAAGGTCAGTTCTTGGCACGTGATTCTATGTTTTGGATGTGGTATTTTTTCATCTGTTTGGTTTTCTAACTGTATCATTTTGTCTGGATCACTGTGCGTAGTGAAGTTACTCATTACTTGGTCATTCTTATTGGTTTTTTTGTGATATTCACTGTTTCACTCTCAGGTAGCTGTAGGAGATGTTATATATATTGAAGCAAACAGTGGAGCTGTTAAAAGGGTTGGTAGAAGTGATGCTTTTGCCACTGAATTTGACCTTGAAGCAGAAGAATATGTTCCACTTCCCAAAGGAGAGGTTCACAAAAAGAAAGAGATTGTTCAGGTAAACCTTCTAAGAACTCTCCCTTCTGTGTAGCAGATCATCTTTGTTGATTATTACTTTTCGTAGATATGTTTGTATGTGTGTTTTTGAATCATAATTCTTATGTTTATTCGAATATTCTAAAATTTTCTTCACTGTGGATAAGGATGTCACGCTCCAAGATCTGGATGCAGCAAATGCTCGACCTCAAGGTGGCCAGGATATACTTTCTTTGATGGGCCAAATGATGAAACCTCGAAAGACTGAGATCACTGATAAGCTTCGACAAGAAATTAATAAGGTGATCTTCACTAGAAACATGGTTGATTTTTCTTTAAATCTAACCTCTCTGGTGTAAAGTCTAATAATATTTGTATTTGGTATCTGTTTCTGATTGCAGGTTGTAAACCGCTATATAGATGAAGGCGTGGCAGAGCTTGTCCCAGGAGTTCTATTTATCGATGAGGTATATTTCTAAATCATGTTCAGAATTCAGAAGCAATACAATATCTTTCTTAACTTACAAAACTACAGGTTCATATGCTTGATATGGAGTGCTTCTCATACTTAAACCGTGCTCTTGAAAGCTCATTATCTCCAATAGTGATATTTGCAACAAATAGAGGTATATGCAACGTAAGGTGAGAAGAAACACTTGACCTTGATAGAGTTTTTCTTCTTTTGAAAATCATGTGAGTATGTTAACTTAGTACTGTGCAGAGGAACTGATATGCCTAGTCCCCATGGAGTCCCTATTGACTTGTTGGATCGGTTGGTCATTATCCGGACCCAAATATATAACCCTTCTGAAATGATACAGGTTCTTCATTGTCATTTATATTCATATATCAATAAAACAAGATTCTATTGGATTTGTTATGTGACTAGATTATAGCGATACGTGCGCAAGTAGAAGAATTAACGGTAGATGAAGAATGCTTGGTTCTACTTGGGGACATTGGGCAAAGAACATCACTAAGGTTTTGAAGACTAAACTTGTCACAGACTATATACTCTTCTTAATGCACAACTTGTTTGTTCTTTAATCTATGAACCTTTCAGACACTCGGTGCAGCTGCTGTCTCCTGCTAGCATTGTGGCGAAAATGAATGGACGTGACAATATTTGCAAGGTATATACATTAGTTGAATAAGAGCATAATGTTTTAAAAGATAAAATATGAATGGTTTATGTTGTAAATACTTAAATGTTGGTATATACATTTGACAGGCTGACATAGAGGAAGTAACATCACTCTACCTGGATGCTAAATCTTCAGCTAAGCTTTTGCATGAGCAACAAGAAAAATACATCTCATGAGAAGAAAATAAACAACAGTAATTGAACGATGTCATATTCTTTTATGGAAAATACAATTGGTTTCTCCGAATTCAGTTGTTTGTGTGCTTTTTTTATTGTAAAATTTTGGTTTTTGATCCTAACCGGTGAAAGGCAAACTTGGTTCTGTCGTCAGATTTGAGTTATTCACTAAGTAGGATTAAATTGATTACTGCAATAATAGCGAGGTCAAATTTATAAACAATAGAAAACTATGGGGTTTATCAGTAAAAACATAGCACGGTAGGGAACAGACAAATTATTCCATAAATGATTTAGTAGTGATAACCATTTCCTACGATGATTAAGAACCCAAAATAACCTGTTAAGTAAAGAAGGTCCCACCGAGATTGAAAGTCGGGTTACTGGATTCAGAGTCCAATGTACTGACCACTAGACCATGGGACTGTTATCTAATATCTACAACCCTCATTTGATAAACCAAAGATAAAATGACTTTTATGGTTATGTAACTTAATTTTCAAATGTTTATATATGCAATATAGATTCAGTTAAAATGATACAAGTGAAAATCTATACTATATTCTCTACACGTGGAAGTTTATATAGGAGTATGTGTCATTTTTTTTCTTTTTATTTTTCCATAATTTACTTTTTTTAGTTTTGTTCTAAAGTTTAAAATACCTACATAATGTATCAAAAAAAAAATTCAAAAAAAAAAAATTCAATATTAAACACAATAAATAATGAATTAATGATTTACAAATAAATTCATAACGTCAATTTTTAACTACATACAGTAAAACCTCTTTAAATTAATACTCGATAAATTAATAAACACGATAAATTAATAAAATATTCCGGTCCCGACTCGGGCCAATGTAAAAAATAACAAAATTCGATAAGATAATAAAATAATAATTTTTTTGAAAGTCCCATGTAAAAATATAGTCCCAATAATATCATAAATTAATAATTATAAATCTTAAACATATATAATTATAGACATATATAATTAAGACAGTTAGTAAAATATGATTACACTGCTGTTTTTTTTCTAAGTTTAAATCTTGTTGGAGCTCATCCATAATTTTTTTATTGCATCAAACACTTCTAGTGTTGTTTTTTGATCTGCATCTAAAAGTTATAAAGAGTTCTATACGCTATAATTGCTTTCATACGCGTAAGTGGTTTGAAAGATGTCATAATATCATCTTCAATTTCTTTATCAGCATTAAAAATATAAATCACAATTTCTTCTAAATTCTGAAATTCTGAGCATGAATTATTTTCATCCGAATAGTTGAGTAGGCTATTAATATCTATTTTATTCCGATAACTAAGATTATTGATCACAACTTTAAATTCATGAATATTGTTTTTATAAATTGAATCATCTTCTAAATTCTTGGAGGCACAATCATTTGATCGAATTTTGTAGTGTCGAAAATTTTTTACTATTATCACTTGATGAACATTAAAGGGGAGGTATTGAAATAAGTATTTGAAGAGATTTGATTTATAATAGGATTTGAGAGGATTTGGTTAAATTTGAGTGAATTTGAAATTCTGTTAAAAAATTCTTTGAAATCTCACCTAAAAACATGAGATTTTGGTCTTTGTATTTTTAACTAAGAAATCCTCTGAAATCCCAGCTGAAATCTTTAAATCAAATCTTTATAATGTTTTCAATAACAGTATATTTTATGATACTTTAAAAAATCAATGTTTCAATAACACTGAATTTCAATAACTATTTTAAAATTCATGTTTCAATAACACGTGATTTGGTATTTTAAATCAAATCTCTCCAAATCACAAGTTCAATACCTCCCCCTTAGATCCTGAAAAAATAATATCAACATCTATAATCATTTTCAACAATATCATACAGAAATTGAGCAAATAATTATAATAGGTTACAATTTGTAAAATAATAATTGATCATACAAAAAAAAATTAAATAGATTTTTTGTTTACTTTTATTTTCCTTTTCAAAACTGTTTTGAAAACATATTACAGTTTAAAAACGTAAAACCGTTATATTTCTTTAACTTTCAGTTTCAAAACTTTTCGTATATATTAACGGTACTTATATACACTTTCATATGTTTTCTTTTGAAAACTATTTGAAAATATATTAAATTTACATTTAAAGACTTTTAAATGTTGTTTAAAAACGTAAAACTATTACACTACTTTAACTTTCAATTTAAAAACTCTTCGTATATATAAATATATATTTATATATTAACAGAACTTACATTAAAAACAGTTTAAAATATTAAATTAAAATTGTGAAAATAACCATAAATATCTTCAAAAATATATTAAATAATTTTATAATGTTAAAATTTAACAACCTATCAAATAAAAATTTTAAAACTTATAATAAATAACCGTATAGAGTAGTTTATTTTTTTTATTAAATGAAAGTTTTATGTTCAGTTTCATTTTTCTTTTCAAAACTGTTTTGAAAACATATAATATTTACATTTAAACACTTTTAAATCCTATTAAAAACATAAAACCGTTACACTTCTTTAAATTTTATTTTCAAAATTCTTCGTATATATTTATAAGTAAACAATACTTAAATTAAAAGCATTTTCAGAAGTAAAAATATTTTTCACTTTTATAAAATATTTATAACAGTTTAAAAAATTAAACTAAAAATTGTTAAAAATAACCATAAATATCTTCTTCAATATAATAAATAATTTTTATAATTTTAAAATTTAACAACCTAATAAAATAAAATTATTACAACAACTAATTAAATAACCGTTTATAACAGTTTAATTTTTTATTAAATAGAGTTTTTAAGTTTACTTTTATTTTCTTTTTTAAAACTGTTTTGTAAATATATTAATTTTACATTTAAACACTTTTAAATATTGTTTAAGAACATAAAACCGTTATACTTCTTTAACGTTCAATTTCAAAACTCTTCGTGTATATAAATATATATTTATATGTTAACATAATTTACATTAAAAACACTTTCATACATTAAAATATTTTACATTTTTATAAAATATTTATAACAGTTTAAAATATTAAATTAAAAATTGTAAAAAATAACCATAAATATCTTCAAAAGTATAATAAATAATTTTTATAATGTTAAAATTTAACAACCTAATCAAATAAATTTTTT
>KE157550.1:0-24940 GCA_000411055.1 Leavenworthia alabamica
GGGTTAACCCGCCCTTCGGGCGGAATATTGTTTACGGATTTATATTATTATCAACTAATAATTTTTTTTTCTTATAATATATTGTATTATACTTGTTTTATATTTTTATATGTAATAATCACTTAAAATCACTACTTTTAAAATTTTGTTGTAGTTAACATATGCTTAAAATCTCTACCATGAATTCATGACAGATTTTATTGATTATTAAATTTTTATCCATTTGTTGTCATTTATTATTGTCAATCGTCGCATCTTATGACTCTTTTAGTTTGTCGTAATTTATATATATACACCTCTAGTATTCTTGAATCTAAAAGCGTCGTCATGATTCTCAATAGCACTTGTCAGAAATTTGTGGATTTTAAATTAATCAAACTTATTTTAATTTATAATTATAAAAATTATGTTATATTGATTTTATGTTTTTTATTATTAACAAATATATTTATCATTTTAAATTTAAAATAATTTGTCATGTTTATTTTTGGGAATTCCCGTTCTCGTCCCATATTTTATATAGAACGTAAATATGACGCATTTTTATACTCCCGAATTCTCGTCCCATTCCCATTCCCGTAAAATCTCGTCCCGAAATCCCGTTTGTCCACCCTTAATAACATGTATTTTCATATATCAATTATTATTTTTAAAATTTTTATTCAAGTTTGTAGAACTTTTATTAAATATCTAATTGTTAATAAAAAAAATTTTTATCCGGACCTCGACTATGAACCATCAAAATTAAAAGAATTATGTTTATTCTGTTGAAATTGTTGTATTTGTTTTAAGTTTTATATTATTTTTAATTTAAACTTATAAAAAATTTAAATCTTGATGTATATAAGCATGAATTATGTAAAATGAATATCAAAAAATCAATTCTAATATGAAGAGAAATCTATAAATAAAAAACATAATTATTCATATTATAATTTATTTATTTAAGATTAAATAATTATCTAAAATGTATAGATAAATCTAATAACACTAAAATTATTAAATTTTATCATTTTTATGAATAAAACTTTTCAAATTTTTATCAAATTATTATATTAATTAGTATAAAAATTAAATTGTAGTTAATACAATAAACTAATTAAATAAATAATTATATTTAATTATATGTTGTTGATGTATCATAATATTAGAATTGATTTTTNGTAAATATGACGCATTTTTATACTCCCGAATTCTCGTCCCATTCCCATTCCCGTAAAATCTCGTCCCGAAATCCCGTTTGTCCACCCTTAATAACATGTATTTTCATATATCAATTATTATTTTTAAAATTTTTATTCAAGTTTGTAGAACTTTTATTAAATATCTAATTGTTAATAAAAAAAATTTTTATCCGGACCTCGACTATGAACCATCAAAATTAAAAGAATTATGTTTATTCTGTTGAAATTGTTGTATTTGTTTTAAGTTTTATATTATTTTTAATTTAAACTTATAAAAAATTTAAATCTTGATGTATATAAGCATGAATTATGTAAAATGAATATCAAAAAATCAATTCTAATATGAAGAGAAATCTATAAATAAAAAACATAATTATTCATATTATAATTTATTTATTTAAGATTAAATAATTATCTAAAATGTATAGATAAATCTAATAACACTAAAATTATTAAATTTTATCATTTTTATGAATAAAACTTTTCAAATTTTTATCAAATTATTATATTAATTAGTATAAAAATTAAATTGTAGTTAATACAATAAACTAATTAAATAAATAATTATATTTAATTATATGTTGTTGATGTATCATAATATTAGATATTTGAAATAACGAGGTGTATCGTGAGAAGAGAACTCATCAAATTTATTTTTCGTGTGTGGGGACAAATGACGACGGCACTCCAGATTCAAGTTGATCAAGACACAAATACAACTGTTGTTTTTTGTCGGATCTATCAGATGGTCTACATGACAACATGTCTAGATAAAATGAATTGTCATTTAACACAAATATCGTCTTTATTATATTGCACAAATGCCTCTTGGATAGAGGCTGCTATATTAAAGACTGGAAAATGCAACTAAGAGCCAGTTTTCAACCAAAAAAAAAGATCAACGAGACTATTTGAGAACCATCCAACAAGAATGGTAATAGTTTGGTTGAATGCATAGCCAAACAAGCTAAGATCCATAAACTTTCATGTGTTGTTTCGTGGTCTCCTTACTAAGTGTGAACTTACGTTTTCTAGATAATGGAAAAGTTGGCCGACAAAAAAAACTAAAGAGTGAAATGAGTAAATAAGTAGTAAAAATGACCAAAAAATAAAAATAAATGAAAGCATGAAACTTAAGGGCCGTCTCAAGCCAATCCAGAATACGTAATGGGCCGTAGCCCATAACAAGCAAGAGCCCTGATATTCATCATCTTCATCAGACGTTCCCAGGACGAAGTGCCTTTGATATCATTTTTGCAATTTGGATCAGGTACGCAAAATTGTTATGATTCACTCACAATATGCCGAGATATTCTCGTCCTCATGGTTTTTTTTTTTTGTAAATATAGGATTCAGCTAAGATAAGAAGTCATATTTGCATATGAATCATCGTCTCGATTCACCGAAGTAGGAACATGTTAAGAGTATAGGCGAATGTATCTTCGTATTCTATTTATACATAGACTCTACTCATTTCCCAGATCAGAAACCATTGATGTTGTTGCATAGGCTTATCTGATTAATCCATGGCTGTAAGTTTGAAGCTTCTCTTCACTTATACAGCTCTGTTTTGTTTTATTGGTTATACAAAAAAAAATTTAATTTTGTTCTTCACCTCACTTCTATTGTTTCTTAAAATTTGGATGCAGCTTCTTATTTCTTGTGGGGAAGTTTCATCTTCCCAATTCAATGTACTTCGCTTACTCAACCAAAGCCTTGATTTTGTTAGTGACAATGTTGCTAGGATCTTTGCTCCTATTTTAATCAACCTAAGGTAACCTAATTTGATTCCTATTTTTCTATTGATTTTCATAATCTGTTTATTGTTTCTCTTCTTTATGGATTTATAGGGACTTTGAAATGCGTCTTTCTTGTATTGAACATCCTCAATCCATTCCTTTTAATCAATCTAACTCGTGCACTGAGAATTGGTTTTCGGATCAAAAAGATTATGACCAAAAGGGAGACCCGGAAGCTACGTTCAATGTGCTGGATTCAATCTTGAAAAGCAGCTTGGATCGTCTGACTTCGTTGAGGTTTATGTTTTTCACTGGGTTGTATCTATATTTCTGAACTGTTTCTGATGAAGCCTACAACTTGCTTCTCTTGTAGGGAGAGTGTATGTAGGACAAAGAGCTTTAGATACGATGAGTGTATGTCTGTTCACGCGTATATAATGAGAGATCTCTGTTTACAAGGGAAGTTGGATGCTGCTCTCTGGCTTCGGAAAAAAATGATACATAGTGGATTTGTTCCAGGTTTGATTACGCATAATCTTCTTTTAAATGGGTTGTGTAAATTAGGTAATGTCGAGAAGGCGGATGGGATTGTTAGAGAGATGAGGGAGATGGGTCCTTCTCCCAATTGTGTTTCATATAACACCTTAATCAAGGGTCTTTGCAGTGTTAACAGTGTAGATAAAGCTCTGTATCTCTTAAGTACTATGAATAAATATGATATTAAGCCAAATAGAGTGACTCACAACATAATTGTACATGCGCTTTGCAAGAAAGGTCTTATTGGAAGCAACAACACAAAGCTTCTTGAAGAGATCTTAGATAGTAGCCAGGTGAATGAACCATTGGATATAGTCAGATGTACAATACTGATGGATAGTTTTTTTAAGAGTGGAAATGTGGTTCGAGCCCTTGGGTTGTGGAAGGAGATGTCACAGAAAAATGCTCCTATTGATTCAGTTATGTACAATGTCAGTATTCGAGGTTTATGTTTGAATCGAAACATGGTAGTTTCTTATGGGTTCATGTGTGACATGCTAAAGAGAGGAGTAACTCCTGATGTTTTCACTTACAATACTCTAATAAGTGCCTTGTGCAAAGAGGGAAAGTTTGATGAGGCGTGTGAGATCCATGGTACCATGCAAAGAGTTGGTGTTGCTCCTGATCAGATCTCATACAAAGTTATCATTCAAGGTCTGTGTATACAGGGAGATGTGGCTAAGGCGAACGAGTTTCTCTTAAGTATGCTAAAATGTTCTCTGCTTCCAGAGGTTCTGTTATGGAATGTGGTTATTGATGGCTATGGAAGATATGGAGATACTAGTAGCGCTTTATCTGTTCTAAATCTAATGCATTCTTACGGTGTTAAACCAAATATATACACAAACAATGCTTTGATTCATGGGTATGTGAAAGGGGGAAGATACATTGATGCATGGCGAGTCAAGAATCAAATGAGATCTACCAAAATCCACCCAGATACTATCACATATAATCTGCTAGTAGGTGCTGCTTGTACAGTGGGTCACTTGCGCTTGGCTTTTCAATTGTATGATGAACTGCTGAAAAAGGGATGTCAACCTGATCTTATTACTTATACTGAGCTGATTAGAGGGCTTTGTTGGAAAGGTCGATTAAAGGAGGCAGAGAACCTTTTGTTGAGAATGCAAGGGTTTGGTATAACAATGGATCATGTTCCATTTTTGATACTTGTGAAGAAATATACCAGATTGCAGCGATTAGACGAGGCGGATTTAGTTGGGAAAAAGTGGTTAATGACTAGGAGCAGAGGAGTATCTTGTCCAAGCAGCCTAAATGACATGAATACAGAAGAGCAGTAGCGTGCTAGTTGAAACAAGAAACAGATCAAGTTGTTCTGATATGAACACTTGAGATATGTTCTTTTGAATATGGTCTGAATCCTGATGCACATAGAATCTGCCATTAGGGACTGCAGAACCTGGTTTAAGACATGGATCTTGGCTCAACTGGTATTCCTCTTTTCATTTTATTGGCAATCAATTGGGATGTTCTCTTCACATCCCTCACATAATTATAGTTAATTCCAGGTTCTGATGGATGGTTTTGGCGTTCAAAGGCTCACAGGGTTGTTTCTTCAGAAACTCATAATATACAAGAAGAAAATGTGAATCTCTCCCATCAACTTAAGTATAGTATTGGCTTATTGCATCACAACTTTTTTTTAGTTGTATAGGTTATGTGAATGGACCATTTAATCAGTGCTGCTTCATTTACACGTTCATAATAATGATTGATTTATGTAAAATAAGATACTATTATATATCTCCATTATCTTGTGTTATAATAGAAGAATAATATTTTTTTAAAATTATGTAAATACTAACACAAAATTTCCAAGTTAAGAAAGAAGCTTGTGTCTTACAACAACAATAAACAACAAAAAGAAACAATTGAGAATCTAAGAAGAATATGCAATACGTCTGAAAACTGCTCTATAAGTCTCTCCACCATTCCTAGCAACTTTCTGTCCTTCCTCAGTAGCATTGCATAGAAGCTCAACAACAGGATCCGAATCAAGCTCTTCTTGTGTCATAGATTCAAACATTGGATGTTTCTCTAAACAAGACTTCATCCACTCTCCAAGCTCTTCAACATCAGTGATAGTGTAAATAATCCCACCAGCTCTAAGAACATAAGCATACTCATCTAGCAAATGATTGCTAATCACTCTCCTCCTATGATTCTTCTCCTTGAAATGTGGATCAGGGAATAGGAAAAACATCTTCGAAAGCTGTCCTTTCTCAAAGTAATTCGGAATGTACTTCATCGAGTTTGTCCTAACAACAGAGATGTTCTCGTATTGTCCTTCCAAGCTCGTTCTCCTTAAGGCTAAGATCCTTTCCTTGACGTATTCAGTCACTTTGTCTCTCAACTCCATACCAATCATTAACGTTTCAGGGAAGAGCGTGGCAAGAGAAATAAGTAAACCACCAAAACCGCATCCTATATCTGCAAACTCAATTTTCTTGGAGATTTTGTTGTCAGCTTCAATGAACTTAGGGAAGTGAAGTGAAAAATCAACATGAGCTGGAGAAATAGGGATTGGAAAATGAGAATCACTAAGTGGGTTACTATGAGCTCTTGCTCTGTAGAATCTCTTCCGAGGAAGACCTGTAGATTTGCTGAACGTTGGTTTCATCTCACTCTCCATAATCACTTTGACACATAAACAAAAAGATAATAACAACAGTGAGTAACCATAACCAATATAACATAAGCTTTGTTCATCTGAGATTATGATTGAAGCTTAAACATTACGAAAGAAATAAACTTTGCATAAACGGAGACCGAATCCACAAGACCAGTAAAAACCCTAAACCCTAATTTTCTAAAGTCTCTGTTCACTGAGTAGATCAAGAGCATACATGTCTAATAGCATAGATTAATAGTTACGTAATACACTACGAACACAATAGCAAGACTAGCACATAAGTTAATTACCTGATTCAATCTAAACTTGGATTCAAAAATCTCGAGCTTTTCGTTCTTCGCAACAAATGCAGCAGAGACAAGGAGAAGACGGTACCTGAAGAATTAGGGTTCCCATGTTCTAAATGGACCCAAACCCATATCATTCTTAACGGGCTTCATCATAGCCCATTACGATCGCGGATTCTCAGCCCCAACTCCTACTCTATTGGTATTTACTGAAAAACCCCAAATCTTTTAGTATGTTACATAATAACCTAGAACTTTTCGTTAGTACCACTTGATTAGTTCCAATTGATTAGTTCCAAGTAATAAACGTTTTGATTCCTTCTACAAATCCAAATACATTTAAGAATTTTATAATCCACATGGGATATAAATATGCACTGCTTTAAAAATTGTTCCCGAATCTAGCATCTCTACATTTTCAATATAAGGTTATAAAAAATAATCTAGTGTAAATTAAAAATTAGTATTCGACCGATGACGCATAACGTTATTATTGTGGACATGCACTAACACAATAATCGATTGGCTATGTTAGAATCATATTTCTATTAGGGAAGTGAATGTTGTTAAAGTTACATTTTGTAGAATAATCAAAGATGATTATAGAGATTCGAGTTCCATTAGTGTATGCATGATTCTCTTACATGTGTGATGTGTCTCACTACGTAGTCTTATCGTTAGGGTCATCGTCCATGATGTTTTTTTATTTATTTATTTATGATTTGTTCGTTGAAAAGGTGATAGTGAAGAAGGGATGATAATGTTTAATTACAAAAAAAGTGAGCTTATAATTGCTAGAATCTGAAAATGTTCTAAGGTGACATTAGCCGTCGGATTAAAGATAAGATATAAAGATTGTACGCATATTGAGATGGGATTATGGAATAAAACATTATTAAACAGTTATCGAATTGTTCGGTTGTAATATTAAGATTAATATAGTTTAGGTTTTCTGATAAAGAGAGTTATGTATCTTTTTATTATTTCCTCATGTAGTTTTAAATTTTGTTTTAATATTATTATATTTTTAGTACAATTTTAAGTAAATTTCTAGTTTTGTCTTTAATATTTAAATATAATGACCAATCAATATTTTTTTTTTAAATGATTGCCTATTGTAACATGTTGTATAGGTATTTTTTATTCAAAGAATAAATAGCATTCTATTTTATACAAATAGTTTTTTTTGGTAGAAATTGAAAGTGAAAATGGTATGAAAGGGAGAGATTTTATATTTGAAAAATATTTAAATCAAAGTTTAAACATATCACACAATCAAAATATTTATAGACTAATGTATAACTACCGAATAACAGAATAAAAATACCTACCATAAGATTTATTCTAGTGCTTATAATCTTTATGGATTCCTAGAAACCGAATTAATTAGAATTCGAATCAATTATTATTTATTATAAAATATATAAAAGACTAGTATTCTGGTAAGATTGATGAACTGGAACTAGCATATATATATTTTTACCAATAAAATTAGTTTGACCCACAATATCTAGCTTTTCATTGCGAGTGAGATAGAGACAACTCTCACCAAGCCATAATATCTAGATTTGACGTGTTAGTATTCCAATTAAAAACATATAAAATAGTATGCAATTTCAATACATTCACCTTTGTAACATTTTATTAAATGTAAGGCATTTTTATCTAGAATACCATATCCATTCATCGGTTACTTTGTACCTGTTTCCTAAAAATTAAATTATGATAACTGAGAAAATTGTTTTTATAACAAATTAATAAATCTATTGGTTAATGGTTAAGGGTCTATAGCTTTTATATCTGTTTTAGAATTCGATTTTTACATGATGTTGTAAGATGTCGTTTATCGTGGTATCAAGTGTTAAAAGAGAGAATATAATGATATTGTGCTCGTTGACAATTATTCGTCATAAATTTAAATCTTAATGAGAAAATAATAATGTAATAGATAATGTAGAAAAATACTAATTAATAATCCACGATTATGAAAATAGTATATAATAAGCACGAATCAAGTTTTATAATTCCTTTTATTTGTAATTAGTTATATGCCGTCTCAAGTAACATATTACAAGAAAATTCCCAATATATGAACACCACATACCAAAATTTAATTTGAATAAATACTTTATTTCATCAATTAGACTTTAATTTATTGCTAGCTATATTCAAAACAAATTTCCAATATTTAACGTCAAAAAAATACTTTTTGTCTTTATGTGGTAGACCCTCTCCTTACGGCTATATAAAAACAACTCCACACACAACTCTCTTCAAAACAACTAAAACCATCTCATGCTTTATCTTTCTCAACAAACTAAAGAATAAAGATCATGTCAGGCGTGTGGGTGTTCAAGAACGGAGTGATAAGACTTGTGGAGAACCCTAACCAATCAGGAGCCGACACAAACGGTCGAAGGAAAGTGATGGTTTATTTACCAACAGGAGAAGTGGTCTCATCTTACTCAACACTCGAGCAAATCCTCCGGAGTCTTGGTTGGGAAAGGTACTTTGGTGGTGGCGACACAGATCTCCTCCAGTTCCACAAACGTTCCTCTATTGATCTCATCTCTCTACCTAGAGACTTCACCAAATTCAACTCCGTTTACATGTACGATATTGTCGTCAAGAATCCTAATTACTTCCACGTCCGAGACTCCCATTGAATCTATATCTTTTGTATGTGTTTTTTTCATAATTATGTGTGTTTGTTGGATTATGTTTTTAGTTGCATGTGCATGTTTTTATTTTTCTTTTTTGTTGACGTTGAAAGTTGTGTAACTGTGTACTTAATTGTTGTTTGTCCAAAGTTGATAAGATGAAGAAGAGACATGTGGATTAGGAAGAACTCAATTTCATCATTCTCATTGTCTCAATGGATCTTAAATGTTTTTTCTATTTTTTATCTTAGTTTAATTGGTGACGTATTTTGATATACACCCAACTATGTATAATATATATCAAACTCAGAGCAAATAGCAATGGAAAATATATCACAAAAAGTTTAGAGTAACAAATGTGTAAACCTTAACAATTTCTTATACACATATTATATGTAAATTAATATATATATGGAATGTTTTGTGGACCCCACGAGGCTTGAATAAATTATTTTGATGTATTTTGATTCCATCGTTCTTAGGAATATGTAACGAAGTGACTACTCCTTAATCTTTTGAAGGCAATTGGTTATGTGACTTGTGTCAGTGAAACTATACATCTATCATTAGGATTTACCAACAATTTTGACCCCTCGATACTTTCTCTGACCATCTAGGCTTTAAATGCGTTTCGTGCTTAAAATAAATAAATGTTAATTTGTATTCAGTTACTTTGATGGAGAATATGCAGCCACGAACGAACTAAATACTTCAAAAATATTCATGAAAACTACAATATGGATTTGTGGGAAATGCAAAAACAAATATGTGATAAATATAAACATGAATATCTATTTTAAATCTCTCACCAAACTAATACATATATAAGCCTGCATTTGTATTTATACGTATATTATCAGCAATGAGGTGTAAATGAAAAATGTTATTGGAGTTGCTTGTCTCTTCGATTCCAAACCATTGAGATTATAAATAATATAAAATCATAATTAACTTTTATTTTTTATAACACCTAACATCATTTTTTTTGTCGTGCGAACAAACCATGTAATAAATGAGTTTCAGTTAAAGATGTAAAAGTACATACATAGACGTATATATTGAGTATATGTATTGAAAGAGACTTTTGTCGGAATACATTGACAAAGAAATATCAATAGTAGGTCATGCTTTGTATCCCTACAATTATAACATCGAGATGCATGCAAGGTGATGATGACTGATCCCCTATACTTCCATATGATTGACGAGCCTTATCAAAAACATCCATTTAAACGTAAGCAAATAACCAATAGACCACAAGTGTTCACGTGAACAAAGCACTGTCAGTCTCTCGACGAACCCATCAGAATACGAAACGTGTCTAAAGGGTCATGGCTTTGACATACACTTCCAATGCCATTGGAGCATTGTTCACGTGGCCTAACCTTTAATATCATGGACACACAATCTCGATGATAAGAGTGGGCGTCGATGACAAGTACTCGTACGTTGCTTGCTTGATGAATAGTATTCAATAGCATTTATTAGTGAGAGACATAGATTTGTGGAAGCTTCTGATATATTTTCGACGTGGCATGACGTAGTCCATAAAAAGATAGGTCTAAGACTCTATAGCTAGTACATTAGGCTACTTTGGAAAACTAATTTAGGAGACATCACATCTTATTCTGCCTTCGTACTGCATTTACTGATTGAGGATTGGACATGTCATTACTATTTTAATTAACTTCTATTTATTTGTACATTTTACATCGGTATAATCTTAAAACACGTCCTCTCTCGGTGAAAGACTATGTAACAAAAAAAATATATAATAATAAAAAGATGGATAAATCATGTAGTTTTGATCCAAAAAAATCATCAGACAACCAAATCTTTAACTAATAAAGGAACCACAATAATTGATTGTATGCATGACCCACATAGCCCAAATTAGAATGTTTAGTTTCTCATGAAGCACTGAAATCTTTCTATTTTTCCCTCCAAGTTATAATGAGTGGCCCATTCCGGCCCACTTCTAAAGATCCATAAATCCAACATTATCCATCCAATTTTTAGAATATTTTGACAATAATCTACAATTAACATAATATTTTTACAAATAATATTTTGATAAATCTCATGAACAATATAAATAAAAAATGATATATATTGCATAATATTTTCAAAAATGATCATATTTTATTTATAATTTTTAATACTGAAGAAATAATTTGTATAAAACCAAATCTTGGTTTAAAAATATAAACTGAAAATATAAAATCTTTATACAGGTGATATAAACGAAATAGTCCACCTGATTCTTTATTTTAACCCTTTGTTCCCAATTGTGTATAAGTAAAAAAAAAAACACTTTAATATGTACAGAGAAGTAAAACAGAGCAAAGCAGAGAGATAGAGAGATCATTCACATCATGAAAATGGCTGTGGTTGAGATTCAGCAGAGATTTTACAAATAGGACACCAATTCTTCATACGAAGCCATTGTTGCACACAGCTTAAATGATACATATGTTGACAAGCCAAACTTCCTACTTCATCTCCATCAACATACTCTTCCTACACATATATAAACTCCTCTCTTTATAGGTACCTTTCAAGCTAGAGTATATACTAGAGTCAAGAGAATCAATCATACCTGGCAAATGCTGCATTTGATATCATTATCTTTCTTCAAGCAAATGTCATTTGAATGGTATATGCTTGACTTAAGGCTTTTAAGTAACGCTTCCTCGCTTAGAGCAGTGCTCACTGTACCCATCTTCTCCTCTAATGCTAATAGTTCCTGCATGGTTTTGATTATATTTAGCTTTCATAACTAAAATGCTAAACTTTTAGCTTTCAAATGTGTAAAGACTAAAGAGTTATTACCTCATAAGACATGTTATCAATGTCAAGCCTCATATCTCTATGTTGATCATGGAAGCTACTCATACCATTTAAGAACAGATTGGTCTCTAATACAACCAATTGCTACAAGATAATTAACAAAGTGTTAAGATAAAAACTCTTAAAGCCAGGTTTAGAAGCTGTTAAAATCACCTCATATGTAAGCTCTTCGTCTTGTTCGATTCTTTCTAGAGCCAACAATACCTGAAAACATCATGAGAAAAGTATATGAGTTGTGTTATCAAATGATGACTACAAAGGTTTATTATGATGATTACCTCTGCAACTCCATTCATGTTATAACGTCTGAAACTATCACGGTTCATCAAAGAACGAGAGAGGCTAGACTCTGAAGGACTACCAGGAATCATCAGGCTACGTAACCTGCCATTACTACTGATTGGTCTACTGTAACTATTTGAAGGACTACGCAAAACTTCTGCAGATCTTTGAGGATTAAGATCAGTTCGTGTTGCAGGCTGAGGCGCTTGTAGAGTTGTAACCGCTCCAGCTCGTCCTGTTCTACCATAATAACCACCAGTTGATCTCCTAGTACTACTTGGAACAACACTGTTGTCTCTAACATTTGGTAAGTTTCTGTTCCTCCTAGATTCAGACATGGTAATGCCATTGCCCTGAAGGGAATTTTGATTCCTTACCTCAACCACTGATCTATCTGTCTTATTACCTCTATTCGAAGAGCTGCTCTCTCCATCAGAGTTTTTCTTTCTAAATATGTTTCTTTTCATTGTCGGGTTTGAATTAGATGGAAGAACATCAGAACCAGATTTGTTCCTCAAGTCTCTTAATCCATTCTTATTCACATTAGCTCTTCCATTTTGCACACTATTATTACTCACACGCGTATCTCGAGTGACCAACTCAGGTCTCTGATAAATGCTTTTACCAGTTCCTCTACTTGAGCTTCCTGCCTCAGTCACAACTTCACCAGAGACACTATTATCAGAATGAACACTGACAGTACTTTCTTTGTTCTTTCCTCGTGGGAGAGCCGAGGGTGAATCTTCAGTAACACTGCTGCTCTCTGATGAATCCATGTCTAAAAGAGAAGAGAGTTGTCTTCTACTACCAGTAACTCTAGAAGACTTTCTTGTACCAGTCAGACTTGGAGACGAACTGGCAACAGTTTCCTTTCCATATAAAGGAGATCGAAACGAAGACACAGTAGACTTGGCTTTATGATCAATCAAAGCATCATTGGTGGAAGAACTAGTCCTGGAACTACAACCAATTCGGCTACAGATAGGAGGAACAACACTCTTATCATCTTTCTTCTTCTTCATATTCTCATTAAGAACCAAACCACTTCCTCTCCGTGGCATAATAGGTTTTGTTGTTCTTTTACCCTTAAATCCATCCATACATAAACACTGCAACAGATACAAATAAACGTATAAACAATAATGGATATAAGAAGAGAGAAGCTTTGGATATAAAGAAGAGAATGCTTACGAGAAGAACATATGTATAAACTTGATGAATCAATAAACACAAAGCTTCTAAATGATAAGTTTCAATGATTGTTAAAGAAACTAAAAGAGATAAAAGAGGAAAGCTAAAGAGAAGATGAACCATCCAAACAAAATTCTAAAAAAATGGTTCTTTCGATTTATACGGTGTTTCCATTAACATGATCAGTTTCTCCGTGATTCAAGCTTTTCCATTAATATACACCAAACAATAACACAAATTTATTTAACTCTCTAATCAAATTCAAGAATCAGAAAAATCACACGCACAAAGATAACACAAACAAAAAATTAAAAAAATTCATCGAATTTACGTAATAATAATTCAACGAACTGAACAAAATTGTTTAAAAATTGAAACTTGAATCCAAAGGCAAAATCAACAACGAGAAAATAAAAATAAAAATTGGGGTTTATTTATTTGTGTTGTAATTGTAAACACCGGCGATACCTTTTTCCGATGGATATGACTTCAACGAAGAAACGTGAAGCGATTAAAAGAGATGCGATGGAGAAGAAGAAGACGTAATATTCAGGAGCCGTAATTATAAGAAATATATGTGAGAGGGGTTTTTAATTTAAAATCGGAGAAGAAGAAGAAGTGGCGTAGGCGTAGTATATGCGAAACAGAAATCGGAGTGATCTGAGCCGTTGAATTTTGGGTTTTGTTAAGAGTTTGAAGTCTGAGATGAACGGCTTAGATATACTACATAATCATCTTATGTGTTAGGACTTAGGACCTTAAAAAATATTAATAAAACGGCATCGTATGTTAATAAGGAATGAATGATACTCGCTTTGTTTTTTTTTAAAGAGTTTATGAAACATAAGATTAGTAATAATTGTGTTAATGGTATTAGGGATATGATGTATCATGAGGCTTCAACTAAATCTACTCCTATTAAAAATAAAATAAATATTTTAGAAAATATAAAAGTGCAACTTTTACGGTTTTACCCAACAAATATATTGAATAAATTTTTGTATGAAAATACGAAGAAACAAAAATGATAAGAAGAGTATGTATAATGAACAAACGTTTTTCATTTTTATTGATAAATTATAAAAACATCCTTTTCAACCCAAAAAAATGACAAATTCTTGTTGAGATGGTAATTTTCCTATTTGGTCTGAATATAAAAAGGATTCCATTCTTTATATAACTATTAAAAGAAAGACAACGTGAGAAGAAGCAAATAAGATCCCACATACATGATTGAAACAAAACCGATTATAATAAACTTCAAACATAATAAATAATAATAATATATTGCAAAAATGTATAAAATAACATCTGAAGACATCAAAGTCATTGGTTTATTTATTAAATAATAATTTTATTAATCGACTTTTCAATGCAATATGAAAGGACACGAGGAGAGATAAATGGGCCCCAAGTCCAATGGACCCACTTAGAGAAGATTAAGGGAACGTGAGGAGCACGCGCCATCACGACCAGACGTGAGAAGCTATACTTATCTGTAAAATGTCAACTTGTTTTTGGAATCATACTAAAGCTGCTTTTGTACGTCATATGTCTTTTTCTCTATGTTATATGTTATTTTGCGTATAAATAAATAAATCTAAATACTTCTTCGTTCTCTCTTAGTCTCGTACCTACCACCGATAAGCAAACACGTATATTAATCATACAACATTACTATATATTATTATGAGATTATGTTAATATTGGGATACGTCCAAAAAATGTTAATTTGGAATGTCAGCAAATCAATGTTGGTAGGGTTACACAAAAACGATAATTTAGATAAAAACATAAATGTACATGGTTCGGTTCATTGTATTGGGTACTTATTAATGGAGTTAGAATGTGTATAATACAATAAAGTCAAATAAAATGTAATTATAAGTGACATCTAAGCTAATGTAAGAGAGCATGTGAACAGAGTCAATACATATTCGATTTCTATCACCTTGTTTTATTTGCGTGTTCTTATTCATGATTGTTTGTTTCGATTATGTAAAGAATCTGGTATGTATCTATCAAGTATAGTCTAATATCATGTACATACTTAGTATTTAGTTGCTTAAATACACTTGTATATCAACAGTATAAATACAGTACATGTAACAAATTTATGAATTAATGAAGAAAACATTTTAAATCTCATTATTCTGTTATGGTATCAGAGCTCTGAGCTGAGCTCAAATTCTTCATTCGTCTTCTCCATTTCTTCTTCGATCTTCTCTTTCTTTGACCTAACTTCTTCGGATTCTACTCCGATTAAGCATTTCTTACCTAATCGGTTCACCTTATCTTCCGATTGCATACATTGATATTATCTTCACTTTTCGAATCTTCTCATTTGATCGATTTGAGCTTCAATCCTGTTGAATATTTACAGATCTCACAGATTTTGAGCTTCAATTGAGAATCGATGGGAAAACGAAAGGTTAATTCAAAATATAGAGTTGGATCTCTTGAATCAGCTAATGATGAATCTCCGAAGGAAGCTGAAGGTTCGACAGCTAAGGTTCGTGATAGTCAAGTACTAAAATCAGCTTATCATCCATTTGAGGTATCCGATTCACCTGATAATCTACATATTCCATATCATTTGCTTGGATCTGATTCTCCTAGTTTAGCTTTAGTTTCTGAGTAATTGGATGGTAATAATTATGGAACGTGGATGATAGCTATGACTATGAGCTTAGAAGCAAAGAATAAGATAGGTTTTATTGATGGATCCATAGTTAAACCAGCTGTAGATGATGTTTACTATAAGATATGGAATCGTTGCAATAGTATGGTGAAGTCTTGGTTACTTAACAGTGTATCTAAGAAGATCTATATCAGTGTGTTGTATTTCAAAGATGCATCTGATATTTGGAAAGACTTACATACAAGATTTCATAAATCGAATCTTCCAAGGATATACAAGCTGAGACATCAATTATTATCTCTTCGACAAGGGAGTATGGATCTATCCTCTTATCATACTCAAACACAAACTTATTGGGAGGAATTATCGAGTTTACAGGTTACAACTTGTACTGTTGAGGGATTATTGGCTGAACGAGAGACAAATAGAGTGATTGATTTCCTCATGGGACTCAACGAGAGCTATGATAATATAAGGAGTCAGATTTTGATGAAAAAGACTCTTCCTACTTTATCAGAAGTATATAACATTCTCGATCAAGAGGATTCACAGAGAACTGCAAGAATTTTAACATCTCCATCTATAGAACCCACTGCTTTTCAGGTGACAACAAGACCTTATTATAAAAATCAGAAATCTAAACCAGTTTGTTCTCATTGTGGCAGAATTGGCCATACAGTCGATAAGTGTTACAAAATACATGGTTATCCTCCTGGTCTTACCACAAAGAAGCCTACTGTACCTGTTGTATCTGCAAACTTGGTTCATACTGTATCCTCACCTGATCCAAGCAGTCAACCTATGGGTTTATCACCTCTGATTCAGAATGCTCCTAATGTCTCTGTCTCTTCAGAACAACTTAGTCAACCTCTCTCACAAGAACATATGCAACAGGTGATTGCCTTCTTTAGTTCTCAGCTTCATAAACAGAGTATCACATCACCACCTTCTGATGGACTTCTTGCCACACCTTCAGCTGTACCATCCACTTCTAAAGTGTCTGGTACTTTCCTTCCTCTTTATTCATTCTCTACTCTTAATGTGCCTTATGCTTTCTCTGTTGGGAATGCTATGCTATCTCATGATTCATGGATAATAGATTCAGGTGCAACTCACCATGTTTGCCATGATAAAACTCTCTTTCAATTTCTAAAGCCACTTTTCAGTACCTTTGTCACTTTACCAACTGGTAATTCAGAGAGCATTATTGGTATAGGTCCAATTACACTTAGTGATGAAATTACATTACAAAATGTTTTATTTGTCCCAACTTTTCGTTTTAACCTGTTAAGTGTCAGTTCTTTAACTTTAGATGTCAATAGTATAGTTAGCTTTACTTATGATACTTGTTTTATACATGGTCTTACTCAGGCATTGATGATTGGCAAGGGTAAAAGAGTTTCAAATCTGTATGTCTTGGATTCAGGTTTTTTGATTCCTGCTGTTTCTTTTACAGATAATAAAATAATATGCTCTAGTGTTGTAGATTCAATGACTTGGCATGCTCGTTTAGGCCATCCATCTATGTCTAAGATAGATTTACTTTCTGAAGTATTGTCTCTTAGAAAATCTGAAAATTCAAAAACACATCATTGTAGTGTCTGTCCTCAAGCGAAACAGAAAAGATTACCTTTTCCCTTTGATAATAAAATTAGTGATGAACCTTTTGATTTGATTCACATTGACATTTGGGGTCCTTTTTCTGTGGTAACTCATGAAGGTTATAAGTATTTTTTGACAATTGTTGATGACCATAGTAGGGCTACTTGGGTATACTTGTTAAAATCAAAGTCTAAAGTTCTTGATGTTTTCCCTGAGTTTATCACATTAATAGAAAATCAATATAACAAAGTGGTCAAGTCTGTTAGGTCTGATAATGCTCCTGAATTGTCTTTTGTCAATCTTTATAAACGCAAAGGTATTGTTTCATACCACTCTTGTCCCCACACACCCCAACAAAATTCAGTTGTTGAAAGAAAACACCAACACATCCTTAATGTTGCTAGAGCTTTGCTCTTTCAATCTAACATTCCTCTTTCTTATTGGGGAGATTGCATCCTTACAGCAGTCTTTCTTATTAATCGTCTTCCATCTCCTATTCTAAATCATAAATCTCCATTTGAAGTTCTAACCTCTAGAGCACCTGATTATCATTCATTAAAGGCTTTTGGTTGCTTATGTTACAAAGGCACTTTGGTTCAATCCTGTACAAAGTTTGACCCTAGAGCTAAAGCTTGTGTATTCTTGGGTTATCCCACTGGTTTTAAAGGTTATAAGCTCTTGGATCTTGAGACTAATAACATTTCTATTTCTAGGCATGTTATCTTTCATGAAAACATATATCCTTTTGCTGATGCTTCTCTTTATGATTCAGTGAAAGGTTTCTTTCCCAATTCTGCAAATACTAATGATATTTCACATTCTGTGATATCACCATCTGATGAGACATTGCCCTTGGCGACTTCATCTTCTGATGTTAGTATGCCTTCTGCTACTACATCACATCGTATCCGATCCAAACCAAAATATTTGCAGGATTATCTGTGCCAATCTGTTCATTCATTTTATCCTCTTAGTGATTTCTTGTCTTATGACAAACTTTCATCACTTCATTTTTCTTTTATCAATTCAGTTATTCTTCTCTCTGAACCATATTCCTATTTTGAGGCTAAGAAGTTCAAAGAGTGGTGTGATGCTATGGATGTGGAATATGATTCTTTAGAAGGGCTTGATACTTGGTATGTCTGTTCTTTACCAGAAGGGAAGACTACAGTTGGCTGTAAATGGGTTTTTAAACTCAAGCTTTTACCTGATGGCACTCTAGAACGATATAAAGCTAGACTGGTTGCTAAAAGATATACTCAACAAGAAGGTATTGACTTTGTTGATACTTTCTCCCCTGTGGCAAAAATGGTGACTGTTAAGAGTATATTTGCTTTGGCTGCTAAGAAGAAATGGTTCCTTCATCAGCTTGATATATCCAATGCATTTCTTAATGGTGAATTGGATGAAGAAATTTATATGGAGTTACCTCCAGGCTTTACTGAAAGAAAGGACATTTCTCTCCCTCCAAATGCTGTTCTGAGGCTAAAGAAATCGATTTATGGCTTGAAACAGGCTTCACGCCAGTGGTTCCTCAAGTTTTCATCTACCTTAACAGCACTTGGTTTTGAGAAAATTCATGGGGACCATACTCTGTTTTTGAGTGCATCTGATGATGAATTTATTATGGTTTTGGTTTATGTCGATGACATAATCATTGCCAGTACTTCTGAAGCTTCTGTTTCACAGTTTATCCTCAATCTCAAGTCATTTTTTAAGCTGCGTGACTTAGGCCAACCCAAATATTTTTTGGGGCTTGAGATTGCACGTTCTGCTTCAGGTATCTCGATCTGTCAACACAAATATGTCCTTGAAATGCTTTCTGATGCTGGTTTGTTGGGTTGTAAACCTTCCTCTATACCTATGGATCCTAGTATTAAAATGTGTGCTTCGTCTGGTGATTTGTTGCCTTCAGCTGAACCTTATCGAAGATTAGTTGGGAAATTAATGTATCTCACTATTACTCGCCCAGATATATGCTTTGCTGTCAACAAATTATGTCAATATTCTTCTGCTCCTAGAACAGTTCATTTGCAGGCTGCTCATAAGGTTCTTCATTATTTGAAAGGTTCCATTGGTCAAGGCCTATTTTATCCCGCTGATGATGATTTTCAAATCAAGGCTTTTTGTGATGCTGACTTAGCCAATTGTCTTGACACAAGACGTTCAGTTTCAGGTTCTTGTATATTTATTGGCCAATCTCTTGTTTCCTGGAAGGCTAAGAAGCAGCAGGTGGTTTCTTTATCTTCTGTTGAAGCTGAATATAGATCTATGTCTGATACAGCAAAAGAGGTTGTTTGGTTATCTCGGTTATTGAATGATATCAGGGTGAATTCTCCTCTGAAACCAGTTCTGTACTGTGATAGTACCTCTGCTCTACATATAGCTAAGAATCCTGTTTTTCATGAAAGGACTAAACATATTGAATCTCAATGTCACTCAATCAGGGAGAAGGTTGATGCTGGTGAATTGACATTGCTTCATGTAAGAACAGGGAATCAACTTGCTGATGCATTTACTAAACCGTTGTATCCCACTGTTTTCAACAAGCTTATGTCCAAGATGGGTCTGATCAATATCTTGACGCCATCTTGAGGGGGGCTATCAAGTATAATCTAATATTATGTACATACTTAGTATTTAGTTGCTTAAATACACTTGTATATCAACAGTATAAATATAACAAATTTATGAATTAACGAAGAAAACATTTCATTATTCTGTTAGTATCAAACTCAATTTTGTTTGTAAGGACATTTAGAGCGTGCACATAGAGATATCTATTCGTGTTGTCGTGTTGTCGTGTTGATTTAAACCTTGTCCTCACCAGTTTCAGCACTGAAGAATCTTGTAACTCAACCAAAAACTAATTCAAGAGTTGAGATGGATTTTAACATCCTCACCGAATTTTAGCAGGCCTTGACGTTTATTTTCAATTTGAGCCCATAACCTCATTGCACACTAGTTTCCATGTCTATGTACTAATATTTTAGTTACATTAGCATAAAGAAACTATAAAGTCTAAACAAGAAAAAGCATAAAGAAATAAGGGAGGTGGTGGTCGGTAAACTACGTGGCAACAGAAGCCAGACACACTTGTGTCTTTCGTGTCTAAATACTGGCTAACCTCACACAGCACGGTGCAACCACCCCACCACAAATTAAAACCTTTCGACTACATAACATATTTTCTCTATTTACGAAATTAGAATAACTACAACACACATTTTTTTTTAATCTTCAATCCTTTTTTTATTTTATTTTCTGGAACCCATAAATGCATAATACAACACAAATTTAACACCACCATAGTGGAACACAACACACATTTATTGCCAGAACAAATCATGAATACTTCATAAATTACTTACATGTTGCCGTAAAAAAAATATACTATCACATTTTATTATTTTCTTCAAAGAATATATTACGAAGATTGATATTTTAGGTAATAGCATAATAAAACTAATACACATCATTACTTCATATACTGATTCTTGTTGTAAAACTATTTTTATATGTTTTCAAGCGTATTCCAAAAAAAACTAGATATGTTTCTCTACCAAAAGATTGACCACAAAAAAATAAGTTTCTCTACCAGTTAAGAATGTTGTTTTGTTACAGTTAAACTACATTTCATCATTAGAAACCAAAAATATATAATCGACCGTCGCACTTTGGCATAACATAGATTATTATCTTTCTTCGTCAACTTTATAATCTTTAATTTTAATGATTGAAAAGGAGAGAGAGAATGAGCATAAGGGATTGAGTGGATGACATGTAGACTAATGGTGGAAACGTTCAAGGGATGGTCTCCGTGTGAGTTGAGCAGGACCATTTCTCTTTCTTTAAACTATATTATTTGTTTTAAATTAGTTTGATTTCTATTTCTAGTTTAACTTGTGAGTCGTAATTACGTGGTGTAATTTTATAATACTAATGACGTGGGGACAATTATCTTATTACAGACATTGAAACTGTCCAAAATCAAAAGTAGAGACAAAGAAACGGCATAGTTGTTGTCCTTTTTTTATAAATAGAAACGGTTTAAACTAAAGTCAACGGTTTTCCATAATGACCGGAATCGTTTTATAATGTTAATTTAGTTTTGATTTAAAAATTTGTTAAGAGATTAATGGCCTCCACCACCTAAGAAATTGCGAGATTTAAGCTCCGTTTTACAAACAAACAAGTAATCGAATCACACTTTATAGAAGCCCTAAATTTCTCCCAAGAACTTTCGTTTCCTTGAGACACACGTTTCTCTTTCTCTTTATCTTTATCTCTCTTTAAGAAAAAAACTTTTATTTGTTCTTTCACGTTACTTGAGGTAATGGCAACAACGTCAAGCACGACAAAAGCCAAACCGGACAACCAAAACCTAACGAGAACGAAATCTCTTGGTAAGAAACCAAAGCCACCTTCGTCGACGGTGTCATCAGAAGATGGATCTGACCATAAACCGGAGAAGCCTTTGCCTAACTATTTGAAACCAACAATTAGTTCAAGACCCGACACAGTCAAGTTCTTGAAGAAGAATAA
This sequence comes from Leavenworthia alabamica, assembly GCA_000411055.1. NCBI lineage: Eukaryota > Viridiplantae > Streptophyta > Magnoliopsida > Brassicales > Brassicaceae > Leavenworthia > Leavenworthia alabamica. Next base: position 22,172 of record KE157550.1, read on the forward strand.
CAATAGCCTTGATGATGATAAACAGAAGCTTCTTCGTAGAAGATCCTTTGATCGATCTTCTTCTTCTTTGACTTCTCCTTCTACTTCTTCTACACGTATCCAAAAGTCCATCAACGTCTCTTCTTCTGGTCCGAAAGACAGACCAGCGGTTGCTAGAGAGAAGCCTGTCATAGGTACTCTACGCTCTTCATCTTTCCATGGAAGCAAAAACATTCCAAGAGGAGGCAGTACTACTGCGAAATCGCCTCTTGTAGCGCCAAAGAAGAGTAGTTTGGGCAGTAGTATCACTTCTTTGAAGAGCAAAAAGGAAAGTTCTGAAAATGTTAGAACAAAGAAAGCAACTGAGAAAGAGATTACCTTGGATGCTGCTTCTATGTCTTCTGCTCAGGAGGATGATCATCAAGAAGAGATACTCAAGGTTGAGAGTGATGTACAAGTTGATAATCATGTTATAGAAGAACCAAAAGATGAAAAAGAAGACAAAGAGGTCCATGTAGAGGTTGTTAAAGCCGATGAATCTGTTGAACCAACAACGGTTGCTTCCCCCGTGGATGAAGTTTGCATTGCTGTCATCAATGAAGAAGATACAAATTTGATCAATGAAGATAAAACCAAAGAGAACATTGAGGAAACGAGAGAGCAAGAGAACAATGGTGAAGACGCGGAAGAGGATAAGAAGAAGATTGATGAGGATGAGACTCCAGAGAAGGTTGATATTGACATGGAAAAAGAAGTTGAAAGTGTCGAAGAGAGTACTAAAGATGAGAAAGAAGAAGTGAAAGAAGAAAAGGAAGTGAAAGAAGAGGAGAAGGCCGAGAAGGTGAAAGAAGAGGAGAATAAGGAAAAGGTCAAAGAAAAAGAGAGAGAAGAAGCAAAGAAGAGAGAAGTAGTGAAAGGGAAGAAGGAATCACCATCAGCCTATAATGATGTAATTGCAAGTAAGATGCAAGAGAACCCAAGAAAGAACAAAGTTTTAGCTCTTGCTGGAGCTTTTCAAACCGTTATTGACTATGAAACTGCTGCATCTAAGTGACACATATCACCAACAACAGCAATGTTTACCTTTATGTTGTTTTCTTTCCTTTCTTGTACTAATTACCATTTGCCATTGTTTAAAAAAATCTCGTGAATTGCATGCTTTTCGAGTGAACAAAGTTTTTTGTTCTTTGGTAACACGAAAGTTACATGCACGTAATCATGTGTTTGAGTGGATTGATTGCATTCGTGTATATATATATATGATACTTTTAATTCCCAAGAGAGACTATTAATCGTTACATCCACTAGAGAAGCTTTTGCTGTGGTATAACAATATCCCACGTTGAAGAGGGTGTAATCATCATAGAGTGGTCCAGTGGGCTCATAGTGTCATCATCATGTAGTAGCCCAGTTGGCTCATTGTTTAGTTACTGCAATTTAAAGGGTTGTTAAATTACGTAGATGACATAGAAATAGTAAAGGATACATTACATACAAGTGTTTGGTTCCTTTCCAATGTAGAAGTACTTTGTCACACGCACATGAGAATTCTTATCAACTTTGACATTTTAATACTACAACAAAGCAAACACCAATGGCATGACAAAAAATTTAGTGAAACAAAATGACACGTGTTCGTCAGATCCATTGCCTCTTCATTGTTCACCAACAGTTGTCAGAAAGAGAAGACATCAAATGAGAATCGCTGTCGTGAGTCGTGACCAAAATAAAAATCTTTAACAACAAAAAGAAAAGGCTACACGTCTTGTTTCCTCATCAATATTTATTTTTCTTAAATTAGAATATATATTTTTTATAGATGTAATTATTGATGGATCTAGAGAGCATATCTCCTTTTTAAAGGTAAGAAACTATTCGAAGTCAGATATGTCAACTGAAACAGAAATCTAAAACTTATGAAAATTATTATTATAACTTTTATTTACAACCACACACTAATTCAAAAGAAAACTTTTAGGTGGACTAATAATATTAACGGTCTATTTTTTGCGGATTTTTCTATTGGAATTTGATTCTAGTAGGTCGTATCTTTCTCCAGTATAAAAGATTGGGTTATGAACAGAACTTTGTCGATCCAATTGATGTAAAAAAACATTCAAATGAATAGTATAAACAATGACATACTCTTCATTTAACTTAGGGATTCATTTTCCTCAAATGACATACATAAAAATAATATGTATGTCATTAGGTAGTGCCTCTCAAGGACAGAGGTTCTGGTCGTTGGTGGTATTGGACTGAAGTGGAATCATTAGGTACTGTGAAGCGCGGGAGTCGACCTCTGATCTGGTGGGTTTAACCATCACCCCAAAGGTTCGTCGACATAGATTTGAAACGGTCAGGATGGCGGGTTATGTCGTTCTCAGATCTGGTTGATTAGGACAATGCGGGGCGGATTGATGGCAAAGAGCTGGTTGGCTAAATGGAAATTTAAACTTGTGAAGGGATTTGGTAGTATGGAGTCGCGTTTTTTGGTGACGGAAGCTTTTGCAAACCGTCTTTACTGCCGTGAGATACTGGGAAAGGCCTCTAGGCGGGACGGTGGAGACGCCTAATCTGCTTCGACGGCTTTATGTGTCCGCCTCTGTTGTTCTCTTCACCGGACTTTTATCGCAACTATGCTTCTCTTGATCTTTGTCTGTAGCATTTTCTTAATTTTTCCGACCTTTTTGTAACTTTTCCAACCAGATTCTGACATCCCTGTTATGCCATTTCGGTGGTGGTTCGTTTAAAAAAAAAAAAAAAAAAAAAAAAAAAAAAAAAAAAAAA